>JAOEHV020043791.1:0-17409 GCA_025447995.2 Isaurus tuberculatus | reverse complement strand
GAGGCTGAAATCGCCCAAAAATTAAGAACAATGAGGCTCAGCAAAATTTACTGGTTCTTATAAAAAAAAAGCGTGTAGTCGGAATGACTTTTTAAACTCAACATGGTAGAGTCTGTGAAGAGTTAGGGGAAAAACTTATCGAAAAGCTATGGGAAGCTTTATTAAAGCAATAAAGCAACATGATTAGAAATAGTTAATGTCATTTTAAAATTTCATTCCTTGCATCTATTCAGTTGTTATAACAATGAGCCGAAAAATTATCAAAAAATTTTGATAAATGCTTGACTAATATTCTGAGAAGTACAAAATATCGTCTTTTGCCGATTTTTTGTTTATCTAAATAAATTTCCAACGGAAATGTGACTTTGATTTTTAAAACGTTGTTATCAAATTGATGGCTGCTTTGACAATACAACGAATTTCTAATGGTTGAAAACAAGGACATTTGCGTCAAGTTTCTTTGAAAAGAAAGGCGTTTTTTAATAAAGAATAAAACACTGTTTTGTACGCCAAAAATGTTAAAGATTTAAGGTTAATGAAGTCTATTAATTCAAAACTTTGTATAACTCTACTTGCCCTCAACTTAAGAACACAGATAGTTCACCAAAAATCAAGTCGCTTTGTCAGTTTGGTTTAACTCTTCTTGGTATCTTTTCGTTAGCGAAAATGATTGTTAGACAATGGGTGTTGTAAAAGATATGATATTCATGAACCTAGCTAGATAAAGAGATTATAATTCATCAAGAATTTGGGCCTATAAATAGTCTTTACTTGAAACATGAATTACTTTTAATACTGACTTTAATCACACAAGACAAAGAGTAATCATCCATCTTTTAGGTGATTTTGTCATATCTCCGATAGAAATATAAAACAATATTCGTTTCATGGTTTGAAACACGTTTACTGTCCCCATGGAAAGTCAAGAAAAGAACTGATAACAGTTTTTTTTAGAAATAATGGTTAAACCTTAAACTTTAATAAATATGAGTGTTAATGAACCTACCATAAATCCGTCTTAATGTTTAACTGCAAAGCAAAGCTGCACGATTACGTCCTAATGTTCAATAAAAAGACCAAATTTTGTATATTGTTAGTGGGTGAGACTTTGTTTCAAACACCTGGCACAAATGTAATCCAGTGTCAATTGAAGTTCACGTATACTGACTCTACAAAATGCGTGAAACGCCAAAATGTTGCTTAAGTCAACTAAATCTAACGACAAAAGCGTCTAAACGAACTTAACAATTCGAAAATCCCCATTTCGAAAACAAATATTGGCAAGTAATTTTTACCAAATCGTAAAATATCTCAGATTTTGCCTAATGATGTAGTTAATCTCAACGTCACTCGCTCTTTGACCCGATTGGACAGTTTTATACAAGAGTCTTTAAAAAAAGGATTATCAATATTGTTACTTAGCAAAGAGGAATGATCGATTCTTACTGAAGTATAGCTTCTTAAAAAAGTTATCACCTAAAATCTGTTCTTTAGTAACTGTGCCAAAAGCTCTACCTAAAAATAACGGAAAGAAAAGAAAAAAAATAATAGACATTTTTCAACGAAAAAGTGTAATACAACATCTCATGTAAACATACATTTTTTTGATAACAGGTGCAACAAGTCAATTTGCATAGAATTCAACTGAAACTGCAATTGTTATAACTAGCAGGGGCTTAGCTAGCATCAGGCAGGGGGGGGGATGCAAATGCCCCACCTAAATTTTGGACCAGAAGTATTGTTCTATTTTAGTCTTTAATCGGATTTTATTATAACAGGCAATTTTTTTCTCAAAATAGCAACCCTACTACCAGATCTTTGCCTTTCAAACAAAATTTTTTCCTCCCCCCCCCCGTTAATTTTGATTCTGACTTCGTACCTGACGAGTAGTAATATATATACTACCTATTAACCGAGAGTGAGGTCATTACAGGGAAATCTCAGACCGAGGCCTTGCTGTAAAGACCTCGCAATTGCTAGGTCATTACAACAAGACAGAGATCTGAGATTTCCCTGTCAGTGATCGAACATACGAGGTTAATAAGTTATTTATTATATGGCCTTTGGTCTATTTTCGGAAGAAAACAAACAAAAAAAAAATACCGGAAGTTAATTTCCATATCCGCCTGCGCTCGTGCACTCATGTCAAACGATGTTCACTCAACCGAATCGGCAATCTTCACGAAAAACAGGTAAATGATTTCTTCAAAAATGATTTGTCAAAAATAAATGTAAAAAAAACAACTCATAATGACCGGTCATTACAGGGAAATCTTGCCCTCCCAGCAGCCAATCAGATTTCAGGAATAGTAGAACTTTTCCTCAAATTTTTCTGGCAATTTAGTGATGTGGAGAGCATGTTTTGCTGAAATTTGAATTTCTTGCTTCTTCTCAGGAATCTTATCTGTAATGTTTTTCTAATCTCCTCTGGGGTTGGCCAGGTTCGATCCCTGGGCGATAGTTGGCGTACTTGTGTACCCGTTTCCCCATCAGTCTTACGCTGGCCCCATCGCACCAACGGGACCACGTGAGTTGATAAAATATAAAAAATTTTGCTCGTGGCTGAAAAACTATACCGTGCTGATGAGTCCTAACAAGGACGAAACAGCTGTCCACGGTTGCTCCAGTTACTTGCATTGTAGGTACTCTTGTGAAGCTGGTTGTGCGCATGCGTGCAGGTCCTGGCCAAACCGCGGAGTTGAGTTCGGGTGGCTTTTGCTTTTTGCTGTGTTTACCTTCTGTACTGAACCACGGCGCTCTGTCTTACTGAACAAAGCTAACAGCAACTTCTTCAGTTGTACGTCAAGGCTCTTGTTTATTTATTTCAAGACATTCATATGATTGGAATGGACCTAAGGCGGGGGTCTACCTAAAGAGAATGTATAAGAACGAGCTTTTTCTGGGATGGGAGGGGGGGGGTCCTATAAAACTCAATTTTCTCCTTAATTAAATACTGGAGGACTGGGTATGGCCTGCATATATGATGACACATAAACACTAGTCACGTGACACCTCGCATCGTTTTTCAAATCTTTTTCTGGCGAGCGCTTTCAGGTGAAAACCGCCAAAATAATGCCTTAATTGGCATTTTTTGCCAAACCTCGGGTGCCTGAGCTCACCATCGAGGACTAAGAAGGCTTGAACCTTGCCAGTATCGAAGACCTGTTTATTGGCACTGTGATTATAGCAAAATAAGTCAGTTTGCTTGGTTCGAGCACTGGCTGCTTGCTGTATCATGGAAAAGGGGCCCTATGAGAGTTCGCCTTAATCCCATTGCATTTCTTTTAGTTTCATTGAAAGCTTAAAAATTCTAGATAGCTTTTGGTGCATAATGTTAGTTTGGTTGGAGACTTGTATAAGAATCTTAAATATGTGGGCACTGTTGTTCCTTGTGCAAAATATCTGGGCCGGGTTTCCTATGATGCAATGGGGCAGATTTGTGTTCTGTGGCTGATAGACTGCAGATGCCAGCAAGGCGGTTTCAGCTCAGTTTTTCAGGTTTGTCAATAGAAATTCCATTTTACTATAGACGAATAATTGTTTTATAATGTTTTTTATGTTGATGAAAAGTTGAAAATAAATAAAAGATTTTAGACAACTTGTGTTTCAGGCAAAATTTGTTGTTTTTCTCATTTATTATTTGAGCCCACATATTGTTTTATGAAATCTGAGTTGAATCCATCTAATTTATAGCTTCAAATTTTGGGTTGCTTCATATTTTTTCCCTTTCCTGATATGTCACAAACCCTTCTCAACTGTTTTTTTTAATGAAAAAGTGTTAAAATCGGACTCAAGCAATTTTTTATTTACTCCATATAGTTTTGAGTTTTATAATCTAAGCAAAAATGCCTCATTGCAAGAGTCTTCCACTCTGTGATTTTAAAGTTATCCATTAGTGTGCCTAAATATTATGTAGGGTAAACCCTCTTGGGAATAAACCCAAAACAAGGCAACTCTGCTGCTTTATTTTTGTGTGGCAGGGAAAAATTGTAAAAAAGTCTCGTTTTTTCTAAATTTTAGGCTTAAATATTTTTCTCTCAGCAAGTATTTAAAATGAATTAAAATGCTCTGCTCATCCGAAAGGTCATCATACTGGCCATCTGCAAAAAATATTTCCAAGTCATTTAGCTTCGTCATTTTTGCTCATTTTTCTGTCTTCATGGTAACAAGAGACTCAAACATGAAGTTGCTGGTCATGTTTAGTAGTAAAATGTTGAAAGGTGGTATAAATTCCTTGAGAAGTTGGCTATTTGAAGACAAAGTTTTTTCATAGACCCCCGCCTTATTCTGACTTATTCCCAGCTCTTCACCGACAAGCTTCTCTTTCACATTGTATATCAGTCATTTATTCACTAATCTTATAAGGGATATAATCTGTTAAACGAAGACGCACTCAACAATATCTATCTATATAGTACTCAATGCAAATTAAATAATGAGGAAAAATGGACAACAAACGAAAAGTACGAAAAGTAGTGTACAATTCTTTCACAACGTTCTTGTGTCATTGATGCATCCTAATAACAATACTGATAACGACAATTTTGATTCTACTTGTTGTGTATAAAAAAACATAATTCTTGTCTAAAAAGAATTGCAAAAACCTGATCTTACAACGTGAAAAAGAGACGTGGAGGCGAAGAATTTAGTTTTTATATTATTTTCAACTGATCACGATCTTCTGATCCAACGTTGGCAAGGATAAATTGATCGTTTACGGTTCTGTATTGGTGCTAAACCTACTAATTTGAAAAAAAAAACATACTTAAGCTGACCAAGTCGCCTGGGTTGAAGTGAAATATTAAATATCGAATGAAAACGGAATATTTTGATTAAAAATGTATAAGGAATAGAGATCGTATCATATTTCGAAAAAGAATACAGAATATTGAACTGTAAACGAGAAAAAACAGCTGGAAAAAATCATTAAACGCCGGTGTGTTGCTCATTTATTTTTGTGATTTAGTTTAGATTCCATGCAAGCACCACATTTTTGGAAACATCTAAAAGACATTTAATTTGTTTTAGATATTAGACACTGAAAAAGATCTGTAGATCTGTTTTGTTAAAACGTCATAAAATAGAGCAACAAAGATTTGCACTGATGAGACTGGTCTACACTATCGTGTTTTTCTCACTGAACTCTACACCCGCTTGACCTGAGGCTCCAAATTTAATTCTAAGTTTCGTTTTCATATAAGTACCTTGACTATAAATATATATAGTTTGCCCTCAGGTGACAGATGGCCATTAAGATTTTTTGCTGGTATAACGCCGACGTCTTCATTTCAAAATGAGTAAACTGATTCTATCAAACAAAGCTTAGAGAACTATAAAGATTTCGGATGGTTTCTTTAGAAGACATAAAATTGTATTGGAAAAATAGAAAAAAAGTTTGAAATTAAAACTGCCTGCCTTGTTATCGATTTCGTGAAACTAATAGCTATTGTTGCAATTAGCTGCGTGCTCAATACACAAGCAAAGCTTATATAAGAGCTCTGTCGATGACACCTAGAAACTAATATGGGCCTTGTTTGGCAGAGCCAAGTCAACAAGGACCCGTCGAGAACTATCGGGGGATGGCAGTGATCATTAAAGACGTGAAGCTTTGTTGTCATTTTTACGTGAAAAATTAGTTGACCATATTTTATGTTTATTGCTGACCGTAGAAGATTGTCAAAAGGTCTAACGGTTCCTTTACTAAGGTAAGCGGAATTTAGCAAATTGGATTGTTAGGGCTTAGCGAGATTACACAAGAAAGGGTTTTAATGCCTGGAAGCTATTTGAAGCACTTGTGTTTTGTGTTTGTGACCAGAGAAAGGTTAGATTGAGATAAAGAAAAGTCGATTTCTATTAACCATTTGAGTCAAAATCAAGTTGAAGTTCTGTTTTATTCATTGTTAAGTTAAAGTTGAGAAGGTCAGCTCTCTTTACAACGCGTAAGAAAGACAACTCAAGGTTGAAAGTTTTCCGACGATCAAAATGTTAACTCCTGACAGTTTTCAGCCTTGAGCTGTTCAATTTAGGCATTGAATCCATTTATAAACAGTTCAACGAAAATCAGTTCTGTTTGTGTCATCTGCCTTCACCCACCTTACCAGAAACTAAGTCAGTACACACGACAAGTCAACTGCATGTTCCTTGTTTGAAACCGAATACATTACTGTCTCGATGGTTAAAAACTAGCATTTAAGTGGAAAAGCAAACATGTGGCGATCCCGCTATCTTTTTTAAAGTTGCAGTTTTGCAGATAGTAAAATAAAAACACTTCGCCTTGTTCTGAACAAAAGCTATAACTTGCTTGATATAAGAGTCAATAATGTTTTCACTTACGGCTAGGTTCAAGATCATTCATCTGTCGCCATCATGCAGTCATGTAAGAATATAATCACCGTTTCACACAAAATGAAATGTAGAAAGTAAAAATGTTTAAATATAAAAGTTTAAGCGTTGTGATATCAAACGAAACGAGTTTATTTTGATTTCACAGCTCTTAAAAAACATTTGGTTTTCTAAATAATGTATCTATCTACTCTTGTTTGAAACATCAAGGGCAACATATGATATTGAAAAATATCTCCACTAAAAAATTTCAGAAATTATATTTTAGAGTGCGATACAACTCCAGTTCATAAACGCGATTTCTACTCTTAACACCAATGCTAAGACAAACCTTGTACTAGAATTTGTACTAAAAATAGCTGCCATTTCAGCCACTTTGTCTCAGATATTTATAGTGGAATACATGTATGTTTTTATTATTATATAGTTTGCACATATCAAGTAAAACTTTTATACAACAAAATAAACAACGTAACAAGCCCAACAACAACAAAATTAGTCTTCGGTTTTGAGATTAATAAATCCTAAAAAAAAATTACTATAAATGAAATTGAGATTTAATTTTTGAGCCACTGCTTGGTAAAATCATAAAAAAATATTTTTTTCAACGCATCTTAAGTTATCCATGACAAATGGTTATTATCAGAATGGTTCAATCAGTAGACCCACTCCTAACCGATCTTATCATCATTGATGATAAAATTTAAAAAAAACAAAAACAAACAACTTTTGAACACAAGATTATAATCAATCTATGATGTAATTCATTTATAGCGAGAATCTGGCCTAAGACTACCTAAGTTGATGAGTGTTTCTAGGTTTTTTAGATCTAAAACAAGTCGGGAGTGTTGCGCCATTACGTACGTAAAACTAAAAGCTGAATTTTATATTTGTGACTGCCCTTGCTTGTCATAAAGATAAACACATTCGCAGCTTCATGGTCTCCTAAA
Organism: Isaurus tuberculatus; assembly: GCA_025447995.2. Lineage (NCBI taxonomy): Eukaryota > Metazoa > Cnidaria > Anthozoa > Zoantharia > Zoanthidae > Isaurus > Isaurus tuberculatus. The sequence continues at coordinate 10,117 of JAOEHV020043791.1, read as the reverse complement.
TATATTATGCGGTTTTTCTCTCTTCCGTTTATCGCATTTAAACAGCATATCTGCATATGGTAAAATAATCAATCTAAACATTATTTACAAATATTCAAAGACAAAACCCTTGCTAATTGAAACTACCGTTCTCTACTTACGGAATTCGTTGTGAACGCTCTTTTGCTGCTTTTAAAACAAACATTCTAGAAAATCTGCATTCCTTGTCGCATAAAACAACTTTTTAAGCATAGTAGTTATGTAATTACTAACCTACTTATTTTGCTCAAACTCTCATACTGATAAACCCACGGCTAAATTATGGATGGCTAACATTATTTTAACTGCTCATTATCAACAACGTGCCTTTTTATATTAGACAGTTTATATTATACATGCAAGAAGTGTTTTTTTGCAATTAAGCCTCTTGGTTTCCAGAGGCATCCTTGCTATGTTCAAATATCTAGCCAATAATATATTGTCCATTGTACCACTGTTTTTGTATCCGCTGTTTATTGAATGTTTTAAACAATTTTTTGTATTTCTGTAATTTGGTATAGCAAATACATAAATAAATATATAAATAAACTGATATAAACAAATAAATAAATAAATAAATAAATAAATAGATAGATAAATAGATAAATAAATAGATAGATAAATGAATGAATGAATAAATAAATAAATAAATATATAAGTAAGTAAATCAATGAATTATTCAATCTATCAATCAACCAATCAATCAACCAATCAATCAATCAATCAATCAATCAATCTACCAATCACTCAATCAATCAATTAATCAATCAATGAATCTACCAATCAATCAATCAATCAATCAATCTACCAATCACTTAATCAATCAATCAATCAACCAATCTACCAATCAACCAATCAATCAATCAATCAACCTACCAATCAATCAATCAATCATTACATACAATGTCCATAGATAAATAAATGCCGGGCCGGAATACTTACTGAATATGTATATCGGCCCCGAAGGCCAAGAACAGTGCGGCACATAAAGCTTTAACATTTCAGAAAAAGGCGTCTGGCAGAGCTAAAAAACTTCAAGATGTCTTTCCCACTCATCTTGAACTGTCTCTCAATTTCATATACCTTATTGGTCCTTATTACAGGATTTAACCAAAGAATTTTAAACGAAAATTTAGGAAAAAACGGCGTTACTTTAATCAATTTTACTTTAGGTTGTTGTTAGCTTAACTCATCTTACTTTACATCATTGTTAGTTTGCACCCTTATATTAAAGAAAAAATCTTAGCTATACTAATGTAAAACGTATGTGTTCCAAAAATTCGCCTGTGAGCACGCAGATTTCGCGGGAGCAAAACCCAATATCATGTAAATGACTTTCTAAACATATAAAAACTCTTAAAAGGTTTATTTATAGTTTAAGAATAACAATAGGAACTTTTAAGGGAATACAGTGAATTTAATGAGCCTCAAATGACGTCTGCTTCGTTTTCAATTACTTCACTTTAATCACATGATCTTTGTTCACGTGTTGGTTTAAATTGTTGTCTTCAAAATTAATGGCAAGTTTTTTTTAATAACTAGCCCGAAAAAAAAATAAAATCCTGCTACTGTCTCAATCTTGACACATTTATAACTCCTTTGTATTAGCGGCATATTTTAGAAACATTTCATCGTTAAATTGTTATATTTTGTTATTTTGACGGCATATATAGTTATCGGTGCAAATATAATTCAGTGTTTTTTGTGTTGACAAAATTGTCTAAATTAGTAAATAGCTGGCGAATATTCATGATCCATGCTTACAAATGGACAATTTTCGCGCTCATGACAACACAATCGCGGTGACGAATCTCCCACTCGTGTTTGGAGCTGAATCATTCTTGTTAATTGACTATTGATATAGAGCAATGTTATAATATAAATAAAGCTGTTACATAGGCAAATTAAAACTTCTTGTACTGTTCAATAAAAAATTGTAGTTTTTAATTAAGTGTTTTCATTAGTAAATCGCGTTTTTAAAAATGGTTTTAGTAAGCAAAATTGTCGGTGAAATGACAGACGTATTTGGATAAAAAGGGTTTTTACCACGAACAATATATTGAGGTCTGAGAAGCAGATAGAATACAAAAAGGCGCGGGCAAGATATTGCCTTTTAAATGCATGATAGCATTAAGACTAATACCGGCTAAAACTGATTTATTTATATCTCAATGTTTTGTCGTATCGCAAACAAACACTCAAGTATTGTGTGGTATAGTTGTGTTGTGCGGTATGGTGATAATCTAACAGAACTCTTGTTTGTTTTTTGCTATTCTAGAGAATCGTGGTTCACTGCAACAAAAGGTTACCGTAATATATTTTCGTCTGCATATATAGCTGTAATAACCGTCAGACGTCAGGGGACTTTAGAAAACGATTCTGCTCACTGTGTGTGAAATCTTCAAATCTCAGTGATTAACCGACCAAGTGGAGCTAGAAGGGACCCTCAGTAACAAAGGGATATTTGGAAAAATTAAGCATGGGGATACATAAGAGGGATGTCTTCTTCCTATCTTTCATTATCGTTGTATTCACAGTTTTCTTTACAATTTTGATACTTGGACTTTATCTCTGTCACCGGCGTCGACAAAGAAAACTCCAGCGCATGCGTGAAAAAGCTGCGCGTACGGTTGTGACCCACAAACCGAAACTAATAACGGCTGGCGTTTTGCCGTCACGTCGCACAGATGTAATTTTAAGTGTTTATGGAGAAGAAAACTTTGCAAAGCTAGCTGAGAACTATGAAAAACCAGTTGGTACGTTCAAGGATAATGATAAAATATCACCGAAAAACCACAAGGAGAAGCCAATATCAAACAACCAAGATATCACGCCCGGTATGAAACCAACTGAGACTATTCAGACTCGGCATGACGGAAATATGAATATGACTTTTGCCTACTCGGATAATCAGCCGTAATTTTTTCTCTTTTCTTTACTGCTGACTCATCGATGTTAATTCTCGATTAGCAGTAAATGGAGTAAACGCACGCCATCTTATAGTTATATACCTTATAAGCCTCGAATGAACAATATCAAATCTTGTTCTCATACACGGCTCAAATATAATTGTAACTTTTTAAAATCTTACAATATAACTCTTTATTGATTTCAACCCTTCATCCTTGGGCTTTCACGAACAGAAATGTTTTACGAACTACTACGTGTTTAGGGGCCCACCATTTGATTTTTGAGGGGGGTGGGTGGGTGATTTTTTTCTGTTACAGTACATGATATATTTTTTTTGCTTTGCACGTAGTTTTTTTTTTTTTGCAAAATGAAGCTTGCAGGAATTTTTTTTTTTCAAAATCAAATAATTTTGTTTAACGGATTTTAACTTAAGGTTACTTTTAACTACATTCAATTACGTTTATTATAGCTTTGTATAATTGGAATGATAGCCTTTTCAATACATTGTAATATACAGTGTTAGTTATGACATGGCACTACACCTCAGCATGATGTGATATATGGTGCATGGAGTATAAAGTATGGTTTTGTGTTATAACATATTTTGTGTGATAGAACGCTACAGGTTAGTGTAGAATGGTAAAACATAAAACGACGTGGTGTGATGTGTTTTATTGTAGTATGGTACGGTATAAGGTTTTCTGCATGTGTCATGTTATGGTAAAGTGTGCTGTGCAAAGGTATATATATTGTATGGTATCGTGTCTTAATATAATACAGTGTGGTGTGGTGTGGTACAGTATAGATACGGTGTGGTGTGCTTATTGCCTAATATTTTTCGCGCAAATGTTCACATACGGAACTAGAAACCGGTAGTAGAAACCTTACTCTGCTTCTAAATGTAAAAAGACCGCGTCCAAAAGGGAAAAATTAGGATATATTTTTGATTTCCTTAAGCCTGGTTTCCATATCATTGCTGCGCGATCCGCGCTGGATCGCTCAAAATTATGTTCAGCGATTATATGGAAATCAAATATTCATGGGTAGCGATCCACCGATCACGATCGCTGGGGTAGAACCAGGTTCTAGCTCAGCGACCAGCGATCGAGATTTGTCAAAAATATTTAATGGCAATCACTTTTCAGCAGTCCAACGATCGAAAGTAAATTTTTTTAAAACTTGTCTTTCGCTTTCTGAAAAGATTAGTTTTCCCGCGCTAGTCACGTACTACGGCCGGGTTGATCAGGAGTTTTGGTTTTGTATACTTTCGTCTTTTTTAAAAAATGGCTATCAATCAAAATACTTCTTTTGAAGTTACTTTCGTGGAAGAAGTGCAAAAATATGGCGTCTCTACAACAAGCTCAGCAAGGATTATAAGAACAAATTTAAATATAAAAAGATGAACTGTTGTAGGAAAGTTTCCCAGAAATTTGGCATGAGTCCCGAGGACTCTGAGAAAAAATTCAAAAATATCTGTTTGTTTGTTTGTCGGATTTTACCAATCTTAGGTGGACGGAGGGACTTGAACGGGTAACCCATGCGAGAAGGTCTCTGAGGGCCTACGGTTTAACGTCCAGACTCCTCATCCGAGAAGACGCTAAGTCTAACCATTTGCAGATGTTAGAGCAAAGGCAGAACCTTCTCCTTTATTATTTTAAGACCCTAAGTGTTGGTCCGGCCGAGAATCAAACCCGAGCCTCCCGCTCGATAGACTGGCACCTTACCAACTAGGCTAACCAGGCGGTCTGCACCGCATACGGCAGTCAGCGATCGTAGCTATCAAATGGAAACAAGACTGATCACTGGATCCCTAATGCTATTTTTCAGCGATCTGGCGGTCGCAGCGATCACATGAAAACCGGGCTTAAGGCGCGAGCCGCTAGGGGGATCTGAATGGTATTTCTTAAACTCCGCACCAAAAAGTAGGTAGGACAACCAAGGGCTACCAGTCAGTAAATTAATATGCAACGGCGCGGACACAACTAAAAACCCCGTTTGCATTACCAATACAACACTAGATTTGATTATTAGTTATTTCTTGTCGTCAGAACGAAGTAAACTCTAGTTTGTATCCTTTAATGAAAGTGTTACGAAATTTTACATAAATATCACAATGATATCAAAAACGGGGTTTTCCCTATCCCGATCGCATGTTGGTCGGGACTCGAGATTTTCGATCACACTCGGGGTAATCTCGACGAGATCGGGTTGGTTAGACAGTCTAAAAACGGTATTTTTTGAAATGTTTCCCGATAAGCTTTTTATAGACAGTCAACAAACAATTGTCGATGAAATATCTCTCTTTGAAAACTTAAAATCTCTTCATGCACATTTGAGGATGCATTACCATATATGGTAACATTTTTGTCGCGTTTTTTTATTTGATGATTGTATAAATTTCACAAATAAGTTTTCATTGATGGCTGCATATAAGTAAAGTTTTATAGCGCGATCATGTTGAAAATCTCTCAATCGTTCGCGACGGTCACTCTCGAAAGATCTTTTTACCTTTAATTATTCTAGTTTAAAGTCTAGAAAAAGTTCGGTTTTAATTTGCGCAATCTATGTCGTTTGAAGGTAGCATTTTTATGCAACTGTTGTGCAAACTTTCCATTAGTCTCCTAATTTAAAACACATTGAAGCCGGATTGACTTTGTGTCCGTTCTTTCGGTTGGCTCTAGTGCAAGTCTGGATTTTCCCCAATGTTTGTTCCGCCTAGACGTAGGAAGTCTTTCTTACAAAGTTCCACCTTTACGTGACTGCGGGCAGTATACTCCAGCGGTTTCCTCGCAGGATGTCCATAAATGGAGTTGGAGAGCAAAGGAACCTTTAGTCTAGTTTCCTACAGGAGATTTATAATGAAGGATTTAGTGTATTAAGTAAACGGCAATATCAATGCTTCTTAATCATATGTAACGGTGCACCAAATATAGAACATGTTACATAAACCCTTTTCACGAACATAAACTAACTGACGGCGTGGCGGTCTGAACTTATCATTGTGCTGAAATTGCCAAATTTGGAACTCTGAGGAACGCAAAGTTCCCGAACGCTGATGCGTAGAAGTCAAAATACATTCTTAGTACGATGACATTCTCGCACCGGCACTCCGGGTTAATGATCGTCGTTTTAACACTCATAATTTGAATTGGTAAAATTCGCAAGAGACAACATAAAAGTTTAGACTCTTTTCTTGTTATTAAATAATATTTTAATCAAAACGACTTTGGAAATACATTTCAGTAAAAAAACAGCGCTAAAAACTGACGTTTCGATGTCGCTGACATCATTATCAAAGTAAAATAAAAGGTTCAGAATACGAATAATATTAATATCTCAAGAGAGTACAGTAAAGAAATGTAACAAAGAAAACTCTAATGATATACAAAGTAAAAAGTTCAGTTTGGAATAATGATTAGATAGAGGGCAGTGTTCCCAGGGGGTACTCTCAAACAAAAACTTTGGCACATTCCTTTATCCACCACACCCGAAATTTTTTGTTCGTGCCAAAGCTGGATATAGACCCTTCTCACGCGAGCGTGACATTGTAAAATATTCCGCTTTTCAAAAAATGGAATTTATAAACAAATTTGTCACATCAATGATAGTAAAATTGCAAAGTTTCGATGAGAGTAGCCTAAAATGGGCGAAGATATGAATATTTGAAGCTAAATATTTTTGTGGAATTTGTGCAACAAAATATATGTGTTTAGAATGATAACGAGGCTTACAGGGCATGCAATGCCCTTCCATCATACATTTCTTTGTAAAATTGCTTAGATTTAAAACTCAATTTCTTTGTCAATTTAGGGGGCAGTTTTACTAAAATAGATGTGAAAAATTTGACAGTCAATTCTTTTTTCCAATATATCAAACATTTCGTTGTGTCACGCTAAGCGTGAAAAGGATCTATTGGCCAAGTTCCTTTTTTGCGTTATTATGGACCGAGACGAAGTTGAGGCCAAAAAAAGAACGAGGCCAATATCCAGCCATCTTGACCGAACAAGCTTGTTAAACAAAGGAATTATATGGCCAAAGAACTTCACTTTACTATTGAAAATCCTGAGCGGCCAAGATGGGCCTATCTTGCCCGCTCGTGTAACCAATCAGAACACAGAATTCGCTTTTATCTTGCCCGCTCAGCGAGCCTGCTATATAATAAATTGACATATTGTCTCTATTTTACTTAAGGTTGGGGTCGGATAATTATTCTATTTTGGTAATTATTTATCAAACAAAACAATCTACGTTTCTATTGTGTTTTCTCTGTGATATTGAAACACTTTCCTAGATATCAGAATAATTTGAAGGTTTAAAGACAAAAGGATTGAATTAATTATAGTCTTTGTTTTATTTATCACAAAGATCAGTTAATTTGTAAAACATACCTCGGAGTTAACTTTTAATCCTCTGGATTTTGCGTGTTCTCTGTCATCCCTGTGGAGCTTCTGATTGTAACCACCGACCGCATGATTTATTCTGTCATACGTTCTCGATGGACTGTGCTAAAATATTTCAAAAATGCAGAAAGAAGAATGAGGACTCAAAAAGCTAACTGTGTATATATCAAAGTCAAAGGGCAACAAAACAATTTTAATTCATTTTGAGATTAGAACTTATCAGAATCATTTCAGAATCTTTCCTTTCAACTACAGCGTTTTTTTTTCTTTTATATAAACTACTGACTCCGAAGCAATTTCATGCAGGTGAAATCGCTACTCGACTTTTCCTTTAAAAATAAACATTATTCAAAAGTTTTGAAAAGTCTTTGTAAGATCGTATGCTTTTTCTAATTCACAGTATTCGATTTTCAGAGACAAATATTATAACTTATTTTACTTCTTAATGATCATTTTTTTCAAAACAACATATCACAAAACCAACTGCATCTAAAATGATCTAAAAGAAAAGATTCTGCGAGATTTTTTGTTTCAGTCAACACACCGTTGTTGTTGTGTTAAAATAACTTGTTCTTTGAGAAATGTCGGGTTCTTTTTGCTTCTGAATTTTCCAAGCTTCGAGAACTTCTTCTTTCCCCTTAGTAATTATGTGGGAATTTTGAATCTCTTCCTCTCTCTGTTAAAAAAAACAATCAAAGTCTTTTATCATATATGATGAGTTTAGCTGTGTTCTGTTCAACAAGCTTCAACTCGTATGAGCTAAGCATTAGGCTCAGTGATGTAAGAAAATGTTAATTCTACTCCATTTCAAAAATGGAATAAGAAGTTGGTCACACTTTCGGGCGTGGTGCATAAAGGCACAAATCAAATCACGTAAAAGAATATGCAGAATCATTCAAACTCTGTTTTTCTCTAACAAAGAGATTTTAACTAGCAATTTTTGGAGTCAATACATACTGTTATTAAAATAAACAGAATAAATCTAGAAGACATGAACAGTCGTCCTCTGTAGCTATTCAGTAATCGCAAGCTTTAGCTCTCATTCTGACTGAAGCCCGTTAAAAAACTCATAAACGTCCAAGATTTTGACTACATGTTAAAGCTATATCAGATGAAAACCTGCCCTTTTTCCTTGCTATCGTGCCATGTTAATCGTTTCAACAATTCCAGAAATAGACAGATTTCAGTCATTTCAGGTTTGGAAATTTTAACGTTTGAAACTGATCCAAAACAAAAGGGAGGTTTGAAATAGTCAGATGGTGTTAATCGCCGAGCTAAAGATTGGAACTAAACAAAGTTTTGTTTTCTCGCAGATTTTAAAAATCTTTGTGCCTAATATGATCGAAATTCACTATAATCTTAAAAGATGTATCAGCTCACACAACCAACCTTACAGGCATGAACCCATTGTCTTTTCTCTTGCTCAGGATTAAACATGTTTAGTCCGTAGCTGGACATTGTATAGTCTGCCCCGGGATACTGAGCCATTTCAAATATTTATTTTCCTTTAACTATGAAACCTGATTTCACAAACTTTATTCACTGTTTAAGACCACAGAGCTGGTCGCTAGGTCAAAACAAACGGGCCATAAAATAAAATAATGCATTGCTGTTGCTTAGCAGCGCTACGAACGGAAGCTATTAAATTATAAAAAAAAATTAATCGATCTCAACTAGAAATATTACACAAACAGCGGTGATAATCATTTTAAAAACATGCATTTTAAACTTAACGTTTCGTATGCTACTCAACATACATTAAGCTACGATGGCCAAAGACCAAGAGTTAATCGATCTCGTTCTATCGTTATGCAATTAATTCTCTTTTAGATTTTTTACTTTTTAAAAAACTTTACTTTCATTCAGGTTTTATCATTGTTTTATATTTCTTCAACACTTACACCACAGTTAAAACAGCAACCTTTGCTCTTACGAAGGGCAAACGCACGAAACGTCAGCTTCTCTATCTACTTACGGCGAGGATTAAATATTTTAATCTAGAAATGATTGAATCGCGTGCTTTAACGACTCGTCGACGCAATTTGATATTTCTTTTCAATAAAAATATTCAACAAGTATTAGCTCATTTTTCAACTTACGTCAATGTTAAGAGTTAACTTGTTCGGACGAAGGTTTAACGGTCGAAATCGCCCCATGTAACAGAATCCGGAATCCAGAATCCAGCAAAATTTGATTGTTGGAATCCGGAATCCAGATTTGATTTGGAAACCAGAATCCAAAGAGCTCAGAATCCGGAATCCACTGATTTAGGCTTATCTTGTAGTCTAGAACACAAAAGAGTGGAATCCGGAATCAAGGAGGTCGGAATCCGGAATCCGGAATCCAGAACCTGGATTCTGTTACATGGGGCGAGTCGAAATGTTAGCTCCTCCTCTTAGTTATTGATATTTGGGTCGGTACCAATCTAGTTTATGGCAAGCGCGGCAAAAACATTTTCAGAGTTTTCGGTTTTTAAATTATGAGCCACTATTATAAGGGTAATGGAAACTTTATTTTCATTATGCCTTTTTACAATTGTAAATCTCGCTTATGACAGGTATAATTTACAACTGACTACTTGTATCAATTATAAACAAACTGAAGAAGATATTACATTACTTTAATTGTTGAAAATGTTAATATTTGATCAGTTCAGGGTTACCCCATGGTTTGTTCCCGCAGCAAAATATATACTACGTTGACATTATTAATAAGAAAAAGAAAAAGAAGAAGAAGAAGAAGAAGAAGAAGAAGAAGAAGAAGAAGAAGAAGAAGAAGAAGAAGAAGAA
>JAOEHV020043680.1:0-17419 GCA_025447995.2 Isaurus tuberculatus | reverse complement strand
CTGCCGGGATCAAACTGGGGACCTTGTGGTTGGAAAGCAGAGATCTTACCAACTGCGCCAACCACGTCCGCCCTAAGCAGAACTGAACCATATTAATTATAAAGCCAAGATCAATCAAACAATTTATTATAGTCATCTTTTCCATCTTGTACAGGATTTCTGACTTTTGACTATGGCTGTTTCCATTTTGTTGGCATTTCATAAAAATCTATCTTAACATACTTTGCTTTGGAGCCTTTTGTTAAACAATGACTCAGTAATGCATGTTTGTTTACTGGCCAGAATATATCTTGGAAACAATCATTTCTGGTTACGTGTTGGTTCTGTGCTGGCAAAATAACGGAACCAAAAACTGGTTTCCAATAATCTCCAGGCCTGATATACTGTATTATAACTAATAAGCTATCAATTTCCATGTACAGCTATACATGTAGTCAGTAGACGTAATGCTTGCTTACTAGAAATGCATTTATTATAAATTCCAACCCTACTTTTTATAGTCTCCTTTATAAAAAAAAATAGGTTCCCATGATCAGAATTTATAGAACCGAAAAGTGGTTTCCGACAGTTTCCCATGAATCAGAGAGACAGAACCGAAAACTGGTTTCCGACAATTTCTGAAATCTCCAGGCCTGGGTTTAAGTGTTTTTCCTACTTTCTTTTACTCTTGATTAAAAAAAAATTACTATTATAATTATAAAAGTAAGTTTTTTAAAAACCTGGTGTGAAGTTGATGCCTTTTCTAGCAATGATGAGACATCTGACATAAATTCTAATCTTGAAACAGATTCGAAATTAGGGAACATTCCATTTTTAATGATTGGGAGTGGTGTATTACTCTGATGAAGGGCTAATGATCAAAACATAATTTTCCTTTTCTACTTCACTGTCATTTTGTATTCTTAGCTATAAACAGCAGAAGTTTAACCTTGTCAGAGAGGAGAGTGAGGGATATGCAAAGTTGATTGTGGAACTGGGACAAGAGATTGGTTACCATGTCAACAGTGATACAGTGCTAGAAAACATCAAATCACTAATTGGTGAGTAATGACTTACCTGGCTATTCTCCATGCAAAACATCTCTGATTTGAATGTCATCTAAATTATTTTTAAACTAGATTATTTTTGAATGAGTGCTTGATAGGCAGGAGATTAACAACTGCATGTTGTTACAAGCTTGTGAGGCTCTTACTCTTAATGAATCAGTACCAAAAAGGACTAATATCAAAAAGTTTTCTAAAGAATATGAAAAACCTCAGTGTTGCTTTAATAGTGTAGCTGTTGATATTCAGTCTGGTGATAGCTTCCCATATTCATTTTGACCTTAAGTCTCTTTCATCAATTGCTGATTAATTTGTTGTGTTGAGTAATAGTATGGGTTGATGGTGCAAGGTTTCTAGGGGGCTCATCATCATCATCATCATGCATTTTGAGTCCGCGTTTCCTTGTTCCGGGGTTGGACTTGTCTTATGGCAGAACGTAACTGCTGTCTCCATTCATCCCTGTCTTCTGCCCGTTCAATGGTGAGATGACAGGAGTGAACAAGAAGGGCTCAGGGAACATGATTTCTCATGATGTTTTAAAAATCATGCCCTCTATATCAAAGTTAACACAGTTAAATGTAGAGGGAATAACATTTTGAAAAACATAACAATTTGAATACTTTTACTGAGTAACCATACAACTGTCAAAATAGAAGAACAACGGTTCTCATGTACAGAGTCCTCACATGGATCATTTTTTAAATTACAAACAGGTCGCTTCAACCTGGATCCAAATAGAACACTTGATATAATATTGGAGGCATTTGAATGTCGACCTGACATGGAAGATTTCTTTCTACCACTGATAAGAAATTACATGTCTCGCTGTCAGATGACTGCACTTTGTCACATTCTTGGTTTCAAATTCCAGTTTTACAAGGTATGTAAACGTTCACTAGTCACCCTTATAAACCCACTTTGATAATTTTCTAAGTTATTTATAAATACCAATAAGCTTTTTACTCCTAGTTTGAAAAAAGGTAATAAATGTTATATTTCAGCATGTTAAACAAACAAATGTTTTAGCCAATTTATTTGGTTTCTTCGGCTGTTTCAAAAGTTTGAATAAATAATAATCATTTCTTTTTTAATACTGAATTTACACAAAAACAAGAAATTTCAAAGCTGCCATTGTGTGAAATGGGTGACTGTATATCATTGTAGAACAGAAGCATAATGCTTTTGGGATGTGGCTGGAATGACAATCACAATTCATATTAGTAGCTGTGGGCCCTAGATTCAAGCACTTGTGGTTAACTATTCTATACTTGTGTATTTTATTATCATGGTTCTGAAATTTTGATTCCTTCAGGATGAGCCTGGTAGTTACACTCCATCATCTCTTTATCATATTGCCGCTACGCTGATGAAACATGGTGTACTACAGTTGGATGATCTATATCCACATGTAAGGTCAACTTGTTATTCCTGGATAAGTAAAATAATAGCCATAGATAAAGTTGCACAACAAAACTTTTAACTTTTTTCTGTAAATTGACACCAACACAATTATTTTATGTTGATTTGCTTTCAGCTCCACCCACCTGATGCCGACATTGTTGAGAGTAACACCAGACATATGCTTGAAGCAAAGCAGGAGGCAAGGAGAATGAACATTGCTGTGTTATCGGTATGTTTATCATTTTAGAATTTATAATCTTATGTTTAATTCATGTACAGGGTTCAATTCAAAAAACTAAAAAAACCTTTAAGATTCTTTCTTGTTATAATCTTGCCTATTTCTAGTTTAACTTTTAAATAGAAGAGATCATTACAAATAAATAAGTTTAGATATAAACAAGTTTTCAAAAAAATATACTATAATATATTATATACCAGCTAAAAGCGGAAACTACTTTACTCAACATTCAAGGCTTGAGCTCAAAGCCTGTTCTTTTTTGAAATCTGGAACTGATATCTGGAACTCTCTCCCAATAGAATTCCGAAAGAAAAATAAGATCCGTTTTAAAAAAGATTTGAAAATACAACTTCTAAATATGCTTACAACTGTAAACGATTATATTGGTGTTCCAGAAATAATTACGGGGTTTCCTTCTTATCATTAACACTAAACTTAGCCTTTTGATTTGACTTATTTTGCTTTTTGTTTAACTTATTTATTAGCATGCCCAAGAGTACATTATACTGGTTATCTTAAAATCCAAATCATGTTTTTCAACATAGCTAGTTTTCACAACTAATTCTTAAAGCTACCTGCCTCGATTAGCATCGGGCTATTTTGCGGGCTTAGCTTTTCTTGTATTCAATCTAATTATGTGAATTGATAAAGTTGTTGTTGTTTTTTTTTTTGTTAATATAACTGCAGGAGTTATCAGCAGCAACAAACAGTGAAGAAAATAAGGATAAAGACAAAGATAAGGACAGTGAGAAAAATGAAAACCATGTGAGTATGAAAATATCCTTCAAGCCACATGTGGGGAGACTGGCTGTTTCTGTCAATTTGGCTACTATACAAGGTAGACAAAACAAAATCAATCTTCTACTGGGGGGACTTCTATTGTGATCTGACCATGTTTGCTGGTGTTAAAAAAAGGATATTGTTGAATGTGTGATGAATTCTTTTCTCAAGTCCTTCATACTGTAACACTATCACACAACAGCTAGTCAAAAGAAACAGCTTTGCAACCAACCAAATAATTACTTATATCATAAACATAACTTCATTTCATCTTGCCCCAGATTCCTGATAATCAGAAAATGGGATTGTGTGAAGCACTCTTAAGTGTTGGGGCATGGGACCAAGCTCAAAGCATTATGGGAAGACTTCCAATGTTTAGTGTTGTATCACATCAGCCAATTGCAAGAGCACTCTGTAAATTGGTTCATTCAACAATTGAACCCTTATACCGCAAGTATGTCTTTTTTCTTTTACTATTCTTTTTAAAATTATGAGCTTGATGTTAGTAGCCACGAACAGCTCTTTCAACTCAGTAAAGCTACGAACGTGGTCTTAGTACCAATATTAGTGGTTGAAGTACTTGACACATGTGGTATCAATACTTGTGATTATCATTTTAGTGACATCCAGAAAGTGTTGTACTACACTTTAAAATTAATTTTTTTTACAAGCTTAATGACCAATGGTTTCTATAAAATGTTGACTGGCTAAGAGTCTGTCTGCTCCAGAAGTAAAGACTAATCTGTCTCAGGTTAAGTCCATTTAAGAACAGAAAACTAAATCAACTTCAAGTGTAGAAGTTGTTCAAATTTTGAAGAGCTGGAATAAATCAAAGACAATGTGGTTTAAAGGCAAAAATCTTAATAAATGCATTAACATCGCTGCTTGTAAATTTCAAATTAAACGACCTTTCAAGTTACCTATTTTACTTGATAAATGAATTAAAAATAAATAATTAATTTAAAAACATACTTCATTTAACAAATGTGTTTTAGTTTGGTTCTTAAGTGACCCTACTGTACAGTACCGCTTGCAAGTAACATTGCCTCCACAAGCAAGTAACATGTGATTCAATTGTGCGTGATAAGCTTCGTGTCACTGGCACTTGCTAAATGTGCAGCAATAATTAGTCAGTCTATAATTTTTGCATTTAGGGTGCACATAACTTGTGATTCACTGGCAAAGTACAACTCAAACAAAGGAAGATTATAATATGAATTGGATTATTGTAGGTTTGCATCCAAAGCAGCCAGGGGGAGGCAGTATACAGCAATTAGTGGTGGTCCTCCTCAGTGCCACACTTTCTTGAACTTGCCGCAGTTTGTTTTCCCAATGCTTGGTGAACTTGGTCCTCATCTCTCATGTGATCCTATCCTTTTGGTGAAGGTGTTGAGGATTGGCAAAGGTTTTATGAAGGAGGTAAGTCATTCACTTTATTATCGATAGCCATAACTCTAGTTTTGTTTAGTGAATATAAGAACTTAAATGTGACTTAACTATCTTTGTAAAAAAAACTATTGTTGAATATGGTGAGTGAACTTATTTACGTTGAGCAGCTGACTCCTGAAATCATCAAGTCATGCTTTAAAGGTTTAAAAGGGAGTAATTTAATGGTTGCAGTTTAAGTTTTTGTTATTTCAAGCTTTTTAGGGGAGTCATGTTGGCCTTACTGGTTATTACTTATGCCACCCACCCACTCGCACATGAGCTGAGATTTGGCGATCTCAATCTGACTCCGAGGGTTTTTTTATTGAAACAACTTTCATGCCAAAATCTGTGCTGTGGAACACTTAAACATTAGCCTCTGGCTAGGGAGATTGGGCAACCACTCCCTGCGTGTAAAGATGTTAAATAAAGGATTTATTTATTTTATCTATTTTTAATTTCTTGTCACCGCTTTAGATGCTCTTCCTGATTTGTTCGTCAACTAGTGTACAATTTAATGAACCAAAGCCATGTAATTGTTAATTTTAATATGTATTGAATTAAGATATTTCTTATCTGATCTTACAGAATCCAGACATTCATGAGATCAAAGACAAGGAAGCCCCAGTGGTAAGTTCACGTATCGAAAAGTTTTATTCAATGCTCTTTATAATTTACAGAAGACCAACAGAGCTATCTGATTCTTTGTATAGTTTCATTTTGCTAACATAAAGTGAAGTAAGTTTCAAATTGAAATAATTATTGCAGATATTGTGTAGAATTAGGTGAGTAAAGTTGACCTAGTGGTTATCACTCACACCTCCCACCACTATGGACCCGAGTTCGAATCCTGGGGTTCTTATGTTGGTTGAGATTTGTCGATCTCAATCTGACTCCAAGGGTTTTTCTCTGGGATCTCCGGTTTTCCTCCCTCCTTACAATAGACTTTCATGCCAAAATCTGTGCCGTCCACCGCTTAAACATTATCCTCTGGCTAGGGAGATTAGGCAACCACTCCCTGCGTGTAAAGACATTAAATAAAGTATTTATTTTAATGTTAAAACTTATTTAATATAAGATCAATAGATGAACATTTCTAGTTGCTTAATGTCAGTATTAGGCACAAAACTTAGTTGTATATTTGTAAATCAATTTTTTATCCGTTTCTGCCATATTGATTTCAGGTTTGCCTAGAGCCATTAACCCTTCAGTCATGTCCTTAATCTGCAGAGTCTGAAATGAATTTTCGGATTTTAGGAAGAGAAGTATTGTGACTTAGTGCTTATTAGTATCTCAAAATTGATATCACTTATAACAATTTTGTAGGTAGGAGTGTGGTGTGGGTTTTTAACATTGGTTGATGAAGTGCTCCTGCCATCTCTGTCTTTGCTGGAGTGTAATTCAAGTATAGCAGAAGAACTATGGGGAATGTTGAAGGCTTTTCCATACCAAATCAGGTATAATAGGAATGAAATATTTAGAGGATTCATCATCACCTCTCTATTTACTTTGCCCTATCACAAACGTTTGTCCAACTTGAACTAGAATAAAATTACTAGTAAACAGAATTGATTTGAGTTTCAAAAATAAATATTTAAAAAGTTAAACCAAGTAAATATTAAATTCCAAAATAATGCCCAATATGCATTCAAAAGGAAGGAAGTCGATTTGCATTGAGTGATGAGGCCTTCTCTTTGTCTGATCCCATTTGGGATCAACACTGGCCACATTCCGTATCACTTGATTTGCGCAACTTCCAAGAGTAAACTGGTGAACCTCTGTCCAGGCTGCCAGAGAAATATCAGCTTGGTTCGTTCAATCACCAACATCATTAAGTTTCAAAACAATGTCCAATGCTTTAGAGATATTTCAGACTGTAGTTAGCTCAAAACTGCTCACCCAACCACTCCCTGCATGTAAAGATGTTAAATAAAGTATTCAATATTTATTTATTATTTATATTGTAAATAAATGAAAATTATTGTCTCAGGTACAAGTGAAATTGTTTTGATATCTCTTGATAGAATGTAGTTGGCAGACAAAATGAAGTTTTCCTAAATTGCATTTGTGCTAAAATACTTATACTTAAACCTAAGAGTAGATGCTAAGTACAACTCCTTTGCTCTTTGTCTTGTAAGTGTTTCTGGTTTACATCTAGATACCGGTTATATGGACAGTGGAAGAATGAGTCATACAATAGCCATCCACAACTGGTAAAAACAAAAGCTGCCACTATAAAGAGAGCAAAATACATCACAAAGTTAGTTGTTGGTATTATTATCCATTTTAAATTAGTTATTATTATAAAACAATTTATTAATAAATCTTGCAGCAATGAAAAGATGTGTTTTGTGTTTCTGTGGTCTATTTTGTTTTGACTGTTAGTTTCTCTTTTTAAGTACTCTGAAGCAGATATTTCCATCTGTGATATGCATAGTTGAGATATTTGGTTGATAAGATATTTCCAAATGACTGCTCTCCATCTTTTGGTGCTGCAGAGAAGAATTTTAGGGATTAACTTCATCAGAAAAATTAAAAGACATTATGGAATATTAAATATGGATTGTTATTTTTTAGTTATTAATATCCACAAAATGGTTGTGTAGATTGTTTGCACATAATCCCTAGAGACACAATTGACACTAGACAGGGTGGCTGGGTTTATGCCTCGAACAAGAGAAATCATCAAAATTATTTTGTCAAGGGTGCACCAACATGGCTGCTATGAGGTTACATGAAAACTGAGATTAAAATGTATCTGTTCTTTTTCTCTTTTTTTAATTTATTTTTTGTATCTGTTCTACCTCCAGACCATTTTTTTTTGTTTCCTAATAGGCGCCTTACAAAGGAAAATGTGAAACCATCTGGTCGACAGATTGGAAAACTTAGTCACAGTAATCCAGGAATTCTCTTTGAATATGTAAGTTAAGCTTAATTGTAGTTTTAAACACATTTATCCACAAACAGTTGATGCAGATATTGATATTATTCTTTGCTACTCGCAAATGCAGAATAGACATGCTGACCAAAATAACAGAAATGGGCAAATATATAAATTATTTCTTTAGGATGAACAACCAAATTTGGTACACTGAGTGTTTTAGCAACTCAACATTAGTACAGTATCTTAAGCTCATGTTCATAACCTGATTTTTTGGTGGAAAAATAAAGTGCTTAAGCTTTTAGCACAAATCTACATTCTCAGTTTGTTGTAATCAATGCAATTTAAATAGATATCTTGCAATCTTTTTGTTACAGCTTCTTTCACAGATTCAAAAGTATGATAATTTTATTGGGCCTGTAGTGGACTCCTTGAAGTACCTCACCCAACTGGCCTATGATGTCCTTGCTTGTATCCTTTTACTTTTTGATATTTTAATAGCAACTCCCTTGAAAGAACCTTTTACAGGCCTTGAACCCTCTAATTTTAGGGGCACGGCCGTTTTGGACTCAAGATTATTGCCAAAAATAGGGCACCAAGGCAATTGTCAAAGGGCACCAAATAATTAATACCATAATATAAAATACCATATGTTTCAACACCTATTTCTTAAAGGCATGGCTGCACCAAACATAAAAGGGGCAGACTATTTGTGGCCGTAAATCGTGCACATTTTTGGGGGCATTACGGCAGTGGCCAGGGGCATCCATGGCAAATGCCGCATGGCCGACGTAGATTTCAAGCCCTGCTTTTAATTGGTCAAGTTTAAAACCTTTAGAAGGATGCTAGGAGGCAAAACAGTCAGTTATCAATCAAAACCTGGTGAATTTGACATTGGAAGTTGATAAAGTTCACATAATTGCAGAACACTACTTCTGTGTAGCTATTTCTTTCTGAAATTAGGTGTAACTATTGCTAAGTCATCAGCTTGGCCTTTAACCCACAAAGTCCCGTGTTTGATGCTGGCTCTCTGAGATGTGAATCTTTGTTTGACCTTCTTTTCTGCCAAATATGAGTCAGTAAAATTTCATTCTTACAGGGTTGGTAAATAGACAAGCAGTATATACTGGGAGCTAAGCTGTCAATGGATAAGCCTCCCATCCAGGGGGAGTCAAAGACACTAATCTGCTTAATGTTACAGAACCCAAGATAAGTGCTGACTCTGTGGAGCCACTAGGCACAAAAGGATTTTGCTTGATTAGCATCAGGCAAACAACAAAACATAAATTAAGTGAAGTGTGTTTGATGTAGCAACCACCATCACTTGGGTCTCCGAATTTCAAATTGCTTGTGAAACCTTAATCTAACTTTGTAGATTGTATCATAGAAGCTCTTGCTAATCCAGAGAAAGAAAGATTAAAGCTGGAAGACACAAACATTTCTGAATGGCTTAAAAGTAAGGGTTTTTCACTTTTTCCATGTGTATAACAGGATTTAGACCTTAGTCCGTAGGTTGAAGGTCCAACAAAAATCACTTGGTAAACCTTTCAAGATCAAACAGTGATCAGACAGTCACTTGTACTAGAAACAAAAATTTCAATAGTCAGGTTGTCTTTACAGGGCTTGACATTAATAGAGGCCTGATTGCCGCAGCATTTTTTGCCCTTTTGGGCCAGTACAGACCCGTGACTTTGAAAATTGTTGGTCCAATGGTGGCAGCAACTTTTTTTGAGAGTAATTTTGTAAGATCTGTCATTCATCAGAATTATGGATGTTGGAAAGCAAAAATAGCCAGCCAAAAATACTAATTTCTCCCAAAGGAAATTAAATAAAACGAATGAGAGAAAGTTGGGCAATTACAATTTTTATTTGGCTAGTAAATTTCGAATTTTATTGGCATGATGGTCCACTATCTGTTAGTCATTTTGTGACTGGAAAAATCCTTGTTAATAAACAAATATTTTGTTTGAGCATATCATACTCGATGGCCACCACAAAGGGATATCTTTTAAAACTTTGAAAATCATGAGGAATAATTTACTTGTGTCAGTGAAAATCCTGAAACATTTTAATACCAATATTGAAATTCAAGGTCAATACTAACCGAACCTAAAAGTTTCGTTAAAGTGTGTAATTCTTGCCAATGTGGAAATTTAATCTGTGTAGCATAGGTACAGTGTATTAATTAACGTTGTAAAATTGGCATTAAATTAGGCAAACTCAAACATGTTTCCTTTTTGCTATAAGGTCTAGCAGTTTTTTGTGGAACTGTGTTCAGAAAGTACCCTATAGAGCTGACTGGTTTACTCCAGTATGTAGCAAATCAGTTGAAGGCCGGCAAGAGCTTTGATCTTCTTGTACTGAAGGAAGTTGTGCAGAAGATGTCTGGTATTGAAATCTCAGAGGAAGTAACATTCTCTCAGCTGGAAGCTCTATGTGGAGGAGAGTTGTTACGATCAGAGGTATGCAAACTTTAACACCATTTAGATGGGAGTTGATTAAGTACATGATTTTTATAAAGGTTTTGTAGGGTTTTTGAGAGTCTTGGAAGTTTTGAAAATTGATATCGCATGTTTCCAGCTCCTGGAAAGTTTTGAAAAAAAAAACCCTGCAGGGGTAGGGAAGAGATATGGAACTTTGTACTTTGCCTAGCCAATTTTACCTTACAAACCTTTCATAGTTTTATTGCTGTAAGTGAGCATAGTGAGCACCAATTTTGAGAGCATGTGCATAACAACGATATTAAAAATGGGAGATTCGCTTTGGGCTTGCAGACCACTACAGCCTCACTTCCACACAGACACTCAAAACAAGGCAAACTCTTATGTCTCCTTTTTTTTCCAAGTTCTAACTAATTTTGGGTGCCAACGTACTCTCTAGTGATTGTAAATATGATACATTCTTAAGTTTAGAAAATTTATAATAAGCTATCTCTCTTTAAATATATACATGCAATCACCATCAACCACTCACAACATTATATTTCCATTGAAAACTTCTAGTGGCTGCTTTGAGAGAAGATCTTTAAATTTCTCACACTTGTTTTACGTGCTCACTCCTTTTTACACTCTAAAAAGAAATTAATATCTGCTGAAAACTATGTTAAAATTGTTGGTTTTTCCTATACATTTTGTTTTGTATAATTTGCACTCTTTTTCAAGAAGGCATTAATGTTGACACTGAATGTATTTTTCAGGGTGGATATTTTGGTCAAATAAGGAACACTAAGAAGTCTTCCCAGCGGCTAAGAGATACAGTGGTTGATGGAGAGCTTGCAATTCCTCTTTGTCTTCTTATTGCACAACAGAGGAACGGCATTGTGTTTTTTGAAGACACCAGCTTGCATTTGAAACTTGTTGGAAAGCTTTATGATCAGGTTCGTAACACAAGTAAGGTTTAAAATGTATTATTAAATGTTCAACCTCGAATATTGCGTTTCGCATGTTCTGATTGGTTCACTCAATCTTGGTTATCAGCTCATATTCGGAGTTGACTATATATGGAAACTGATGGTGGTGTTTGCAAAGCCAAAAACTAGGCTCTGAATAAAATTTAGCTGTTATTAAGTATAGAAGAGTTCAGAAAGCTCAAGAAATTTATTAAAACAATTATTCCATTCGCGCTTGTTGAATATAAGATGATTTATAGCCAACTCAGCGCTACGCATCTCTTTGGCTATTTACCATCTCATATCCAATGCACGCTCTTGGAATAATTGTTAAATAATCAGTGTTAACAAGTTGGAATTATTAATACTTTGCATCAAATTTATCAATCATTGTATTTTATTTGGTTTTTCTGTTACGTTTTAGTGTCAAGATACCCTGGTTCAATTTGGCGGGTTTCTTGCATCCCAGTTAAGCCATGATGACTATGAGTCTCGACTTCCTGCTTTAGATGTTCTTGGTCAAACATATCATTTGCAGCCTGACGTTGCATTCTTTCTCTCTCGACCAATGTTTGATCACAAAATTGAAGTAAGTAGTTTTTCTCCATCTTAGTCAAATCAGAGCTTAGGTCAAAGTAGTGTTTAGGATTAAAAACTAACTAAATCGTTTTCCTAGCCTAGTGGCCCATGGGGCAGGCACTTGTCTCCGGTTTCTTTAGTATTAGGCAGATGAGAGTCCTCGACTCTTCCTGGATGGGACACTAATCCACTGCAGGTTAGCTCCCAGCCCAAACTGGTAGTCATTTACCAACCTCATAAGGATGGAAAACTGAGTAAGCTTTGGAGGAAAAAAAGGTTACACAAATATTCAAATTTTGGCACAGCCGAGAAAACGAACCAGGGACCCGGTGGTTGGAATTCATAGATCTTACCGACTGCGCCAACCACGCTGCCTTTTGGATTAAGACAATCAAAATAAGTTATCATGTTATGGCAGCCAGGAAAGTAAGTCTCATTGAGGTATTTAAGTTTCTCCAAGTTCGTACTCGTCAAAATGGATGAGTAAACAATGTTTTTTTAATCGAGTGCACAAATTTTGGGTCGTCTTGGACAAGTAAAAAACTGCAAAGATGGGCTCCTGTTAATTATGGTTCATCATGTTTTCCATAAACTGATTTTGCAAGATGAGATTTAATTACTGTATCAACTGACTTTGAATCTGCAGTTAAAGTTTCAAGAGTTGGTTAAACCCGTCAAAGGAAAACCAATGTCCCAGAAGGTTCGTTTTATTCGTTGTGTTTTGCAATACTTTGTTTGGTTTGAGTTGAACCCATGGAACTGACTCAGTGCGATTTATTGAGGCTTTGGAGTATTGAAAGGTGGGTGATCGTGACAGTGTGTGGAATTAAAGTTGCAGTTAGAGTGTCAAGTGCTCGGCTGAGGTGGTTTTGATATGTTTAAAGTTAAATTTGTTTAAACAGTTTTTCTTTTTCTTTTTCACAAGCTAAGCTAAGCTAAATTCTTTAGCAACCATAGTGGCCTTAGGCCAGCGATTTTCTCTGGTTTCTGTAGTGTTAAGCAGATGAGAGTCTTTGACTTCCCCTGGATGGTACACTAATCCGTTGCAGGTTTGCTCCCAGATGAAGCTGGTACTCACAAACTCAGTGATAATTACATGACAGATTTTAACTGTTCACACAAACATGAGCGGTTCAACAGTTTGCAGTAATTTTGGATCAAGTGCATGTTTTTCAAAGAAGGATCTCTTAATGTGAAAATTTATTTAAACTGCTTTTTTTGTTGTTGCAGCAAATACTCGAGCAATACAACAAGGCAGCGAAGTTTGTAATTGATCCAGTTGTTGAAAGTGCAAGACTGCTGCAGACTCCCAAAGTCTGGAACAACATCAGGTAAGAAATCCTGCAGTGGATGATATCTATCTCGTATGTGGTGAGTTTACTGTTATCATCAGTGTCATATTTGTTGTTGGCACGATTGTCATCATCATCGTGTCCATGAACATGACCATCATCATCATCATCATCATCCTTTATCATCATCATCCTTCATCATCACCATCACCATTGCTATCATTGCCATCACCATTGCTATCATCACCATCATCATCACTACTATTTTCATCACCATCACCATTGCTATCATCACCATTATCGTCACCATCATCACTACTATTATCATCATAATAACTTCCAGTATTATCATCTTCAACAGCAACAATAATGTAGTCGCCACTGTAGTAGTTCTCATAGTTGTCATTCTCTTCATAACAGTCAGTGTCATCATGATAAAAGACATCATTCAGTAACATCACAATCATTGTCATAACTACAATCAATTTATGTTAAACCTGTGTGGTATCTAAGAACTTTCACCCTCTTTCTTCTTTTAGTGTAGCTTGCTGTGCCCTCTCTCTTAGACTGAATGTTATGTGTATTTTAGTCCGCAGCTGTATGTGACATTCTGGTCACTTGCTATGTATGACTTGAATGTTCCGTCTGAGAGATACGAAGCGGAAATTACCAAGCTCAAACTCAACCTCAGTCAGTTAGACGACAACAAGGAAATTGTGAGTAACTGTGACACTACAATGGTAGAGAAACTAAATCTAGTGTTGTTGTTGTTGTTGTTGTTGTTGTTGTTAATAACGATGCTGACGATGATGATGATAACGAGGAAGATGATGATGACGATAACAATGACGATGATAACAATGAAGATGATAATGAAATTGATGATCATGATGCTGGTGAGGAAGATGATGACGATAATGACAATGAAGATTAGAATGACGATTATAAATTATGATGATGACAATGATTATGATGACGATAAACCAGTAGTCTATGTTGCAAAAATCATTTGAAATATTTACCTTTGTTCAAAAAGCAAAGCTCTAAAATAATTTAGTCTATGTGTATCTTCCAAATTACGATGCAATAAGAAAGAAGCCAGCTAACCAGGAAAAAAGTTCAATACCAGTATTTCTCTCTTTTGTGTTTATGATTAATAAACTGCGGTATACTGTGGCAATGAACATCGTGACTTCTGAACTCGCCTTTTTCTGATTTTCCGATTAGACGTCTGTTAACAAGAAAAAGAAAGAAAGAGAGAGGTGCTTAATGATGGTTGATAAACTGAAAGAGGAACAGAAACAACAAGAAGAGCACACACAACGAGTAATGAACTGGCTCAAACACGAGAGAGACTCTTGGTTTCCATCAAGTAAGTTTGATTTTACTGTGATTGGTTTAAAACAGTGATTTTTTAGCAATGATCTTCTAAAACAATCTTTACTGTTATGAACGTAAATTAGGTAATTGATAAAGAGAAGCCTGAAGAAGAATTCATGTTTCAGTGGTATTCAAACTCGCTAGCCCTGCTGCGGTGCCATGTTTCAATGGTATTCAAACCCGCTAGCCCTGCTGCGGTGCCATGTTTCAATGGTATTCAAACCCGCTAGCCCTGCTGCGGTGCAGTGCTGTTATTAACTGAACTATTATGAAGTCATAGCTTTTGGGAGCAGGTCAATTTGAGTGAGTCATCAATGTTGCTCAAATGTATACAATGCTTTAGCATCATCGGTACAGAAACTGGAAATAAGCTTAAACCTGATACTGTAAGTAACTAGGTTCAAAAATAGATTTAGCAAAGTTTAATCCATAAATAGACTCAAGCACCTTCTTGCTTTCAACAAACTAAATATCAAAATTTTATATATTTTGTTTTTTCAGAGTCTACCAAGAGTGAGTCCATAACACAGTTTCTCCAGCTCTGCATGTTTCCTCGATGTGTATTCACTGCAAGTGACGCGGTCTACTGTGCCAGATTCGTCCACATGGTTCACAACCTCAAGACCCCAAACTTTTCCACTCTTCTTTGTTTTGATCGAGTAAGTTTGCTATAGTCGCTTCAGATTAAGAATCATAAAATAATTACATATTATTTTTTTCATCTTCGACAAAAGTCGTTATCAGGGATAAAAAGACCGCAATGAAGTTTTGAAGTTATTTTCATTTGCCATCCAGCTTGGGCACTTTTCTAGTGTTGTTTTGATTTCTTCCCTCAAGAGTTTTATCATTAAAAAATGTGGAAGATTGATGCTTTGAATGGTGACAGCAGTGTGCTATGTCTCATTCGTCCTTGGGTCTTCCTAGAGTAAAATATTGCGATATTACCGCATGCTGACTCATTCATGTCAGGTGTTGTTCAGAACGTTGCACACAATTTCTGTTCAACGCCTAAACGTTGATCTACAGTGTGTTCTCTTTATTTAATCTTGATGAATGATATAAAATGACTTTCTTCAAGCTGTGTACAAAAACAAGCTTACTGAAAAGTTACCTTTAACCTTCCATTTGTAAACAAGATTTTGTTTCAAAAATATGTTTAACAATTCCAAGTTACAAGTTGGAACCTTGGTTTAATTCTGTTTCTCAGTAACTACAGAACTGTTGCTGAGTCAATACTTAGTGCCAACTAACTTCTACGCCACTCGATCGTCTCGCGAGGCAACGTGATGCGAATCCAATCCAATCCCTTTTTCCTTTAAACTCTTCAAGTAGATGACTCGCGGGATCCTCGTTGCCTCGCTGACTCGACCTCGCGAGTCTCATTACGTTTTCTCCATGCAGACTGTGCTGTAAAATCAACATCTGCGGCTTTAAATGACATGTTGAGCACATAACATCATTTTAAAAGCCACTATCTATCTTCAAGATATCTTCAAAAATCATAAAGCACTAGTTACTGGTATTAATGCTTGAAGCCACTAAAAATGGACACTATAATTTCCGTAATTGGTGGCGGGCATTACCTCTAAAATCAGTGATAAATAATAGTGAGCACAATGAGTATTTAGGCGGCGTGGTTGGCGCAGTTGGTAACATCTCTGCCTTCCAACCACAAGGTCCCAAATTCGATTCCTCGGCTCTACCGAAAATTGAACATTTGTGTGACCTTCTTTTCCGCCAAAGCTTACTCAGCTTTCCATCCTTACAAGGTCGGTAAATGAGTACCAGCTTCGGCTGGGGGCTAACCTGCGATGGATTAGTGTCCCGTCAAGGGGGAGTCAATGACTCTCATCTGCTTAACACTACAGAAACCGGAGATAAGCGCCGGCCCCATGGGCCACTAGGGTGTAAAAGGATTTAGCTTAGCTTTAGCTTAACAATGAATATTAAAAGCTATCGTTTTTAATAAGCCTTGTCATCACGGAAAAGATTTGGTTTGAATTTATTGTATTTCGCTTACTTGAACTTTCTTTGTTAAGATGATCATGCACCTTATTACTGTTCAGTTGAAGTAGAATTTTGTGACTTGTTATCTTTAAAGCTTATCAGTTTTATGTCAGACTCATTACTATTTGTATTTTCGGTTATTCAGGATCTCGATTAACCGAACTGTTAATCTCAGTGTTCATGTGTCGGGGATGATCAAAGTTTACACGAGATCATTTTTGTTTAAATTTCAGGTCTTTTCGGATATTTCATACACAGTCGCCAGTTGTACAGAGAATGAGGCTAGTAGATACGGTAAGTATAAAAGCAGTGCTTTTTATTCCAGAAATAAAATCTATGGGGTAATTGCACGAACTTTTTATGTTTTTTACCTAATTATGGACGTGTTGTGCTTCACTTTGACCTCCCGGGAAATTCTTTTTAAATATGCAAGTTTGAGGAATGGCGAACCACAGTGGTTCCATTGAAACGCGGGAAAGGAAGAAGCAGCAGTATATTCTTAATAAGAGTTTTAATCATAAACCGCGGTTAAAGTTTGCAGTTTGAAGTTTAACGTTAAAAGTCAGAGGTCTTTCAGAGTGGTGTTTACATACTCCCCTGTCGAAAATCGCCATGTTTATTTTTCGTTTGTCGTTATGCCTTCACTTAGAATAACGACAATGTATGATTTCTTCTTTATTTTAAGAATTCCAAATCATAGCCATTCGAGAAGCAAAAACAAATAATAGTGTTTATTCATGCCTTAAACGTGGGCTTCATAACTAAAGTCATGAAACCTTGCCGTATATCACTTACCACTTGCAGCTGCCCTTCCCGTGTAAAGGTGAACCGCCAAAGTCTAACCTGACGTCAGGACCTGAGTCAAAGACCAACGCTTGAAGTAATAATAATAATAATAATAATAATAATAATAATAATAATAATAATGATAATAATAATAATAATAATAATGACTTTATTTAGGTCTCAAGTCGTTCTAGCCGGCCACAAAGGCCTACTAATTGG
>JAOEHV020043572.1:0-17422 GCA_025447995.2 Isaurus tuberculatus | reverse complement strand
AAACCTGATGGAACAAAACTTGGACTAATGTCCAAGTTTTGCTCCATCAGGTTTCATAATCTTCTAATTTTATAAAATTCCATGCCTTTCTATGATCATCTCCATCGACCGAGAGTTATTCAGTTAGAAATTATATGATATTATATGGTTATATTGTTAGAAATTATATGATACTTAAACAAAGTTTTTCATACTTCTTTTTTATCATACAGCTTATTAAACTCAAGCAAGGAAATGATAGTTATGTTGATAGAGGAATGCAGACTTTCAATGATGATCCAAAGAACAAGGAGGTCCAGGTGACAAAAGTGGAACAGATGGTAAGTATGTTTTCAAACACAGCCAAAATTAATTAAATTTTTTATACAGTTTCTCTCATTTTGTCAAGCAACTGCAGTCTGTTCTAGTTATTGTGATTCTAGTTTTCATATTTTGAATGTCTTAAACTGCTTATCCTGTCCACCAAACCACAACTCAACCAACTACCAAACATTCATTTTCTATCAGTCCATCCATCCACATCCATTTACCTACAATCCAACCATTCATCTACTTACTATTCATCCAACCATCCATCTATCCACCCTTATCAATTAAACGTCCATAACCATTTATCTACTATCCACCCAACCATCAACTCCCGTGCATTCTCTATCCATCCAACCATCATCTATTATTCATTCAACCATTCATCTACTTACTATTCATCCAACCATCCATCTATCCACCCTCGTCAATTAAACGTCCATAACCATTTATCTACTATCCACCCAACCATCAACTCCCGTGCATTCTCTATCCATCCAACCATCATCTATTATTCATTCAACCATTCATCTACTTACTATTCATCCAACCATCCATCTACTGTTCATCCAACCATCCATCTACTATTCATCCAACCATCCATCTACTATTCATCCAACCATCCATCTACTATTCATCCAACCATCCAGTTACAACCCATCCATCCATCTATCCACCCCAATCAATCAAGCAAACTTCCATAACCAACCATTTACTATTCACCCAACCATCCATTTCTATGCATTAATTTACTTTTTATCTGGACAACCATTTAATTACTATTCATCTAACAATTCATCTACTATCTGTCCAACAATTCCATCTACTCAGCTGTTTACTCTCAACCCATTTATCAATTTACTATCAATTCACCAATTCGCTCGAAACCTTCTATCCATTCAAATTCCAACAAACAAATGGTGTTTTGTTTGGTAGGATGCTGGATGCATGGCCTCAACGTGGGACATGTATGATACATACAACATGGAAAAGACTCAACAAGCAGGTCTGACTACCTCCTAACCTTTTAGCAAAAGCAAAGTTTCAGATGAGTGGTGCAGTAGTGGGGTGCAGTAGGTCAGTTTTTGGTTAGAATTAGAGTCATTTGTTTAGAGGAGGTGTAGGTTGGCTAGTATTAGATTCAAGGTGATTTTAAGTTTAGCATTTGGCAGTTGGTTAGTATTCAAGAATGCGTATTTCGTATCTCAGTGCGTCCGTGTAAGTATTTTGTTTACTAGAATAAAATTTACTAAATAGAAAAATACACGCTAAAAACTGTACGTTTCGACCACTTCTTCTGGTCATTCTCAACAGTAAATATGCAAATAACTTTATAAAAACGATCTTTTAACTTAACAGAATGTTATAAATAAATGTCCTCATGGGAACAGTTTAATAGGTTTTATAGAATCTGATTGAATATTCAGCGATGGGTTCTGACACTTGATGAACAACATTTCATAAATGAAACAATCCAATTTAGTTGTGCAGCGCTTCAAGATTTTAAAATATTTGGCAAGGCCTTTTGTGTCCAAGTTATGTCCGTTCACGTGTTCCGATGTTAGATCGTCTGTGTTCTTCAATCCGTTGATGCAAATGCCTCCGTGTGAAGCCAACTTAGTCTGCATCACACAGGCCACATTCAAATTTGTATGTTACACTCTGTTGGTTTACCAATAAAATTTAACTCACAAAAAAGAGTACTGATGAAAAACTACAAAAAAGCGCAAAAAGGTGTAACGATATGCCGTTATGGCCTTTAACATGTGGTTGCTTTATCAGGTGATAAAGATAATGATGATAATGGCGGTTTTGAAAGCCTTAGCCGACCAGTCAGTGGTGATAAAACTGCTGGTAGTACCCACGATGAGACCGAAAGTTCAGGTTCTGCTCGACCAAGTAGTGAAGCCTCGGAAAGTGTCTCAGGTTTGTGTTGAATTTATTTTTATTTATTCTCATTTTATTTTCTATTCTTAATTTTGTTTTATACATGTATGTATTTAGTTAGTATGTGCATAGGGTTTTTCTGATAACAACCGTAGTTGAACTAGTTCAGAATTAGATATGATGGAGGATGATGATGATGAACTTGATATCACTCACTCCTTCGTGAAAATGAACAAATTTTTTTAGTATCTCCATGATAAAATTTTCTTCTTTTTCTTCTTCATGCGACGTTATTCCCGTTGTTTAGCTGGGTCTGCCACAAGATTTATCCTTCTCCATCTGTCTATGTCCACTGCACTTCCTTTTTTAACTCAGACTAGTTTATTCTTTCCCCATTAAGATACTATTTTTGTTGCCGTCACTAGGAGCTAGTGTATTTACGTTGAAAAGCCAATCATTTGAGGAAGATGCTGAACTCAAAGAAAAAGAAGCTGAGGAGAAAAGCGCAGAGGAACTAGCGGCGATACAAGCTGAACAAATATTCAAGGTTAGCAGACTTTTAAGAAGAAGATTTGTTGTTAGCAAGAACGCGAATTACGAAGATAATGACCCTTGTCGTTCCTAAAACTTTCGGTCATTATTCTCGATTTTCAATATAAGAAGTTTTTAAACTATTTGGTTCAATTCCAGATTCTAGGAGACTACCCTCCCTTAGCGTAAATGTATTTGATATTCTATCCTTAATTTCTAATTATAATCCAAAGGAAGGTTAAGTTGATCATACTGTAACCCAGAAACCTGAACTTGGGTACACAAGTAAACATTTTGTTGCTAACAGTGGCATCTAGCATCTGTTAAATGCCATTTACATAAAAAGGATCTTTGATCTTTATTTTAAAGTTCGTGAGTGTTCAATGAGGAAATCTAACTTACCCAAAAACTTAGTAGCTTTAACTTCTATAAATTTTTTTATGTTTAAAAGGGAACTTTTCTCTTTCTATTCCAGTCTGATAACATGCATAAAGATCTGTTTGTGATGGAGAGGGTTTTGAATCTTAACACGTACCAACCAAAACAGGCGCAGTACAGAGGACTGGACATAATTAGAGGTAATTACAATTAATTACACTTACCTATTGTCAAGTATCCCAGTAAACGCTGTTCTCTTTTTACTAAATTCACAAGGATGGAAAGCTGAGTCAACGTTGACAAAACAGAAGGTCACACGAATGTTCATATCTCGGGAGAACCGGGGATTAAATCCGTGAACTTGTCCCAGAAGGCAGGGATTTTACCAACTGTGCCACACGCGCCTCCGTGGTGCTTTTGTATATTAATATTAAGTCCCAAAGTGAATGTTCCGGGGTATTATTACTAAACTTACCGCCAAGCTTTTGGAACAGGTTGTACTTCAAGACAAAAGACGTTTTGCACTGTAAAACTGTTTTTCCTTCATATCTGGGAGCAGATCGTTTCTAAAGTCGAAAGAGGAGTGTGAATGGGGGAGTATTTACCACAGTGTTACGATATACTTTTAGAACTTATTATCACTATTTTTTTCCATTTCAGATATTGATGGAGAAAAAGAAGAAGAGGACACGAGTAGTACTGTAGTCAGCCTGGCACAGTTGGGACCGAACCTCAATAAACTGTGGTCTTACACTTGTTCCTTGACAAAAGGTAGAAATGTCAGCTGCCTCGCATGGAACAAACGTAACCCTGTAAGTTTTTGGTGAATTAAACTTTCTGTATGCAATGTTTTTTCCACGTTATTTCACTGTTGGGAAGCCGACGATCAAGGCAGCTGCTCTTCGAATCCGGCTTTTTGGCGATAACTACAACCAAAAAAGATCCTTCCAAGATATTTTTTCAATTAGAACCTGTAAACGTGACAAAGCAGTAATTAGCCCATCAGAAGATCTTAAATTAAAGAATTTTTTATCTACAGTCGTGCGATTTCATGCACTATTCTTTTGAACCATACTGATATTATTTGAGATTTATAATTCTCAAACGAGGCATTTTACGGCTAATGCTAGTAGAAACAAAATGTATTAGAAAATGGAGCTGTTGTCACGCCATTTGTAGTAAACTAAAAAAAGCCACACGCTGCGAGCTCGTCCATTTAACTTTGGAATCAGGCTGGGTGCAGTGATCACAACTCAACAGTATCACGTGCGAATCACCGGCTTGTCTAGAAGCTGTGATAAATCGATCTCGATGTTAACCTGGGGCTTTCTGTGATTACTCTGGTTTGTTCTGGTTTATTCGTTCGGTGAATGAAGAACCCTCTGGAGTAAACAATAGTTACTAACAATTAATATTATATTGCTTATTATTCTTAATCGTCTTGCTAATTGTTGAATGTGTTGATGTTATGTTTGTTGTTCATATGACGTACGTTCTACAGGATATTCTGGCTGTAGGCTATGGGGAGTTTAATTACTCTGAACAGAAAGGCGGCCTAGCCTGCTGCTGGTCGATAAAGAACCCTGAGGTAGGACAAAGTTATTTTTGGAATAAGTTTCAAAATGCAGGAAAAATTTACATAGAAAAGAATTTGACCATTATATTCTAATCAAAATTACAGTAAACATTTATCTTTAATCTCTGACTGAAGCATGGGCTGTTTATTTGGTATTCCTAACTGGATGGCAACAGTGTTTGAGTTTGCAAAAAAAATTTCATGTGCATTTCATGTTTCATATCTGAGGCTTTCACGTCAAAAAGCTTTTTGACGTTAAATTGTAAATGCAAAAACTTGTCTAAAATTAATTTTCAATAGTAAAATCGAAAAACACGCCATTTTTCCTTCTAATATACGTAAAAATTTTGGAATTTGTCGACTTTGTTGTGCTTGCACTTTGCAATTTGACTTCTAACGGAGTTAATGGCAGATATTCGTTTGTTTTTTTTAAAATTAGTATAAAATCTCTACCTTTGTTCTTTGTATCTAATCTATTACTATCAACTCTTCTTGATTTCGATCTACGTATACTTTACCTTTCTTTAAAAACCGTAATTTTCACAGCATTTTCAGTTGCTCTGACAAAGGGCTAACGCTCCAAACGCCAGCTTCCTACTTACGGCGATGATTAAACACATTTCATTCCCTAAATCATCTGTTAAATAGTAGTAAGTTTGTTAGAATTTTGAATGGATACACGATTGCAGAGCTCTAAACTTTTAACTTATACCAGATATTTTGTTTCGCTGTTAGTAACTGGCTCCTATTGTTATCTTGTTTTAGTACCCAGAGAGAGTTTACCACGTACCTCATGGAGTTACTGCTGTGGACTTCTCTGCTGCCCATCCTAATCTACTTGCAGTAAGTGAGCATTTTCATTACATCCTAAAAGATAAATTATTTTACGATCACAGTGCCTGTAATGGGGCCAGTTATGTCCATGATTTCTGTCGTTTTAAGTGGAATAGAAATATTGAATTCCCCAGTACGGGGAACTAATCCAAGTTACTCTGTGGCGGAAATAGATAATCATTTATATAGTTCAATCGGCTGGAACAAGTTAGGTAATACGTTTTACATAAGAAAAATAATAATAATCCGGGTGGTATTCGAACTCCCGTTCCCAGGGTAGGGGTGAGTCACGCTAAATTACGTACGTTGGCCTAGGGTAGGGGTGCGTCACGCTAAATCACTTGCGTTGGCCTAGGGTACGGGTGAGTCACGCTAAATTACGTACGTTGGCCTAGGGTAGGGGTGAGTCACGCTAAATTACGTACGTTGGCCTAGGGTAGGGGTGAGTCACGCTAAACCACTTACGTTGGCCTAGGGTAGGGGTGCGTCACGCTAAATCACTTACGTTGGCCTAGGGTAGGGGTGATTCACGTTAAATCACGTACGTTGGCCTAGGGTAGGGGTGAGTCACGCTAAATCACGTACGTTGGCCTAGGGTAGGGGTGATTCACGCTAAATCACGTACGTTGGCCAAGGATAGGGGTGAGTAACGCTAAATCAGGAGGACTGCGTCGCCTCACCAGTGAACAAAGTATTGCGATTCAAAGGCAAACTGAGCGCAAAGCAAACCCAACTATTGCGGTCACTAAGAGTATTAGAAATAAGTCTTATTAGATTTATTCATTCGCACATTCAGTATCCTTTTGACAGCCTATGTTTTTATGCTTATGCTATATGAAAATCCCATTCACTTTTATTTCCATTCAGTTTTCTACAGATAATTGAGCCTTGAATAACTATGGGATATTTATAATCTAATAAAAAAGTGATTAGCATTAAAATTAAAGAAGCAACATTTTAAAATAAATCAAATTTAACTCATTTAATCAGAAGTCTATCAACAGGAACGTCCACCTTTTGTTTGCATCAAATAACTTTCCCTTTTGCTTTGTTAGTATTTTAAACTTAATTTGTTATAATAATAATGATAATATTAATAATAGTAATAATAATAAGGATAATTTTGATGATACTGTTGATAATGATATATGACCATGACGATGACGACGACAACGATGATGATTATGATGATGATAGTTGTTACGATGATAATGATTATATATTATGTGTTAATGATGTATCTAAACAGGTTGGTATGTACAATGGATTAATAGCGATATACAACGTACGCAAAACGTCAGACACTGCGGCACTTGACAGTCGGTAGGTAATGTGATTTTTGTGGATGTGGTATGGGACGGGAATATATATTCATGACCTAATAAGCTTGACTAAAAGTTACCAGGTAGACTTTTTGTTATACAATATCCTAATTTGTCAATCGAAGATGATAGCTAAAAAAATATTACGGCCAGGTTAATTGCCCTTCCATAATAATGCGATGTCTTTCAAAACGAATGGTTAATACATTTTTGCATTCCGCTCACACTAATATTAGAAACCTAACGGAAACTTTAACCAACACAATTCCGTCACAGTTCCGAAAAACGGAAATGCACATTTTCGTCCTGTGAATGTGATTGAGAAGAGAGTGATATGTGAACGCTTTAGTGGTTTTTGATAACGGTTTATGAACCAGAGGTTCTGATGAAAGAGAGTTTGTCGTTTTTTGCAAATTGTTGAACAGGGAAAGTTATTTTCCAAAATGTTTACGTCAAATGCGTGTCAACGATGTACCTAGTATAGAAGAGAGTGTCTTTAAAAAGCTACTACATCTATATATACAGGATAATGTTACAAAGTATCAAAAGTCATAAACCATTTGTTACAGTGAGAGCCAGGGTAAACATACAGCGCCTGTGTGGCAAGTCCGTTGGGTTGACCGTGATCAGGGGACTGGGGAAGAACGCGATGAAATTCTTATTTCAATATCAGCTGATGGTCGGGTTACCAAGTGGTCAATACGAAAAGGTTTTGAGTGTGCAGGTGAGATTTCGGCTAGCATCTATATTTATAAACCCTATTACAGCATCCCGTACTCGTACCGGTTATTCAATTGTTAATATCGTAACAGTAGTCTGTATGCTCCTTGTCACTGTTGCTTGGTTTTTGTCTTATAGACCTAATGAAGCTTAAACGTGTTAGTGTTACCAGACAAACCAAGGGAGGAGGGAAAGACGGCGCATCAAAGAAAGGAGATGCTCTTATATCTCGTTTTGCTGCTGGCTTCTGTTTCGATGTCCTGCCAAGCGACTCAAATATGTATGTGTTATGAAAACTTAAAAAATAGCCTGCTTCTTAAAAACAGGCTTTAAAAGGCATATGAAATGAGGAATCGAAAAATAATATGTCAGCAAATGAATTATTTTTAATCCCTGAAGGAGTTCTTCGAAAAGTTACCAACATTAGATATAATTAGTAAGGTTTACTCTAAGCTAAATCCTTTAATGAGCCAAGTGGCCCATGGGGCTGGCGCTTACCTCCGGTTTCTGTAGTGTTAAGCAGATGAGAGTCCATGACTCCCCCTGGACGGGACACTAATTAATCGCAGGTTGGCTCCAGCCGAAGCTGGTACTCATTTACCGACCTCGTAAGGATGGAAAGCTGAGTAGGCTTTGGCGGAAAAGAAGGTCACACAAATGTTAAATTTTCGGTAGAGCCGAGGAATGGAACCTGGGACCTTGTTGTTGGAAGGTATAGATCTTTCCAACTGGGCCGCGATAAGGTTTACTCAGACAATTCTTATTTTAAAAATTTGAAGTATTTGGCTATTTGTGAAGCATTTAGAGGAAGTAAGTTAAAAGTTCGTAATTTGTTTGAATAGAGACTATATTTTTGTAGTTTAATTCCTCACTTTATAAAGTTCTATTATCAAATGTTCAATCATAACAGCTAAATTTATTTATTTTCTTGATGGTATTTACATTACGTTTCTCAAAGCTAGATTTTTGATTATTTTATTTCTTAACATGTAATCTTCCTCACTCATCGTCTTTAAGATTTAGATTGTTGAAATTTACTTTTCTTCTTTTTTTAAGATACCTTGCTGGAACAGAGGAAGGAAATATTCACAAATGTTCTTGTTCATACAATGAACAATTTTTAGAAAACTATCATGGTCACACGGTATGTCACATCGTGCATTTTGATTTTGGCAGCGCTGTGTGTATTAGAACCAAATTGGGTTTTACTTTTGAAAGATACTTTCATGTAGCAAGAGCGTAATTTACATGGCAGCCAGTGCTCTTTAGATTGTGTTTCGGTGTGGATTCAAGTTGGATAATAGATTTGAAACAGTTAAAAAAAATTGTGTAAATACCATCCATCATTAACTGACACACTAAATATCATTATTATTATCGTCATCATCACCTTTCGGCTCAGTTGGTAAGATCTCTGCCACAAGGTCCAAGGTTCGATCCCCGGCTTTGTCGAAATTGGAAAATTTGTGTGACCTTCTTTTCCGCCAGAGCTTACTCAACTTTACATCCTTACGAGTTCGAATAAGTGTGTCGTTGAAACCGTAGATTTAAGCGCCTGCCCCATGGGCCACTAGGCGTGGAAAAAAGATTCGCCTTTTTCCCAGTATTAAAATTTTTACTAAGACCCCTATTTTTATCATTTTATTTAATGTCATCATCATCATCATTATTTCACCCTCACCAACTTAAAAACCACCACCATGACGATTATTTTATTTTCATCGACATCAGCATTTTCATTGCTGTCATCATCTTCATCATCGACATCATCATGATTTCCATCATCTTCATCGTATATCACTATACTAGCTAGTATCTGATATGTGAATGATCTTTCCTAGGGTCCCGTGTACAAAGTCAAGTGGTCTCCTTTTGTCCCCGATGCTTTCTTGACCTGTAGTGCAGATTGGAGCGTAAGACTCTGGCACCAGGAGAAGTCAAAGCCAGCTATGACCTTCCTGTCTTCCACAGTAAGTAATTGTCTTTAATGTCTTACAGTTCACACAGCAGAGCGTTTTTTCGATGATCATATACAACCGTGAAATGCTGAGATTATAAAATGTAATACATGAGAGACGTGGCTTAAAGACAAAGAACCAGACCCCATAATTTTACGCCTCCTTGAAGGCTCTTTTATCCGTAAAATCAAGCCTACCATAAACTCACATTCTGATTTTATTGTGATCTTATTCTTATCCACCATTCCATGACATTGTTTTATTTTAGTATCCCCCTTTGTTTTCACCAGTATTATTCACCAGTATTTTGTAACTATATTCAGATCTTTTATCTATGTTCAGTCGATCGCGTTAGTCGGTTTGTAAAACTCCGTAACGTTTTTTTAGAATTCATTCTCTGATGATGCCGTAGATAGGCGAAAGCTCGGAAGTTTTTAGAAGTTTTTAGACCTTATAACCGTTACATCATTTTAACTTTTAGCTTGTAACAGTAGCTTTTGGCCTCATTTGAATTTTAGTGTCATAAAATTATACCTTTTAATGCCATCTCTCGACAGAAATCAGTCAATGACGTAAGTTGGTCACCGCTTTCTGCGACATTGTTTGCGTGCGTCAACGATCGAGCTATTGAGGTCTGGGATCTGAACGTCAATACGTAAGTGATCATTTAGGCTGCCTTCCTCGCCATTAACTCGAACCATACTTGTTAAGAAACACGGGAAGTTTTGGCTAGCTTTAATTTTACAACCAGATTTTTAAGTTCTTTGATATTGTTGAACGGAGTGTTGGCCTGAACCTCAGCATATGATTGGTTTCTAGAAGTTGCCTCGGCTGCCCGATGGTAACGTAACAGTTATGAAATCCGGGTGTCCCTTCTTTCTTGCTGTGGGAACGGAACTCAAACGTTTTCCATTTTTTCCAGTTTATATAGATGTAAATTGTTTAAAAAAATTGAATTCATGTTCTAAATAACTATAAGAATGACGAATGATGTTAAAATCAAATGTTTCATTAGCTTAATAGAGCTTGATTTTGATATTCGACTAAATCTAGAGTCTTGGATTTCCTAATAGAATTAATTGTTCTGAAGTGTTCAATGGCAGATACTATATTTAAAACATTTGCAATGGATGAGGCACAGACTTCATTTAAAAACTCTTCCTAAATCACAGAGTTTCAGCAAACACGTATTCCAACTTAATTTTTGTTAGCTGTTCAGTGTTTTTCTTTACTTCCTTCTTGTACAGCCTCGACCCCATCATTTCTTTTGTACCAGTCCAAGATGTTCGTCTGTCAACAGTGAAATTCGCTCTGGATTCTGAGGTTTGTAAAATGTCCTACTACTGTCTGTTGTTGAAGTGTGTTACCAATGTATACTGCAAACATACATTTTTACATCTTAAAAATTATTTTAAGAGAACAACTGATGTTGATGAACTATGTTGGTATTACTCAAGAAACAGTTGTATAAAAGCTGAAGTTGAACACCGTAAAGAAAGGGAGAAAGATCGCCGAGTTGACCATTTGTCTGGTAAAAAATGAGAAAGAATAGTCTAAAAGTTTTAGTTAAAATCTCTGGAGAAGAAGCTAAAGAACAGCGACACCTTTTCGATAAACAATGTTTTAATTTATGTAAAGTCAAACAACGAATGTGTGAGATAAACAGTTTTCGCGTGGTCGATTGTCTGTCGAGTGAAACTTATTAAGTTGATGTTTAAAATTTTTTTTTTACTTTTGAAAATTTTTACACCAAATTTTGTTGCTTCCTTAGTTTTATCTTGATTTAAGTTGTCAATTAGAAGCTACAAATCGTCTTGATATTCGCGTCCGAAATCCTGGACATAGACGCCATGTTGTATTGTTTATTACATCCGGGCATAATCCCACGGACACTGTCTTTCACCTGATTGGTAGCGATTATGGTAGCCAATCAGATAACAGCCTTTGCGATAGATAGTGACTAGCTTTTTATTTATAGCTTATGCTGCCCGAATGGTGATAAATTATTTTCAGAACTCCCAGTTAATTTTTCTACTATATTGTTTACCGGAAGATTTGTTCACCAAAAACCTGTCTATAAAGCTGAAAGCTATCATGTTTTCTTTTTCTAAAATCTATTTGCTACCTTTTATTGGCACAAAACAAGATTATAGTAACTGCATAAATAAATGAGTATTGTAACTAAAATGTTCTCATTTATGTCAGATACAAACGGTTCTCGTGGGGGACTCTGAGGGTCAGGTAACCGTGTATCAGCTGAGAGGCGTTGACAAAGGTTCAGAGCTACAGGTACTTAATATCTTACACAAAATTTGATTCATATGTTTGTTACCAACCTCATTGTTAATGTGTCAGTCTGCCGTGGTGGAGGCGCTGGTAGGAGGACTCTTCCAACCCTCACTCAGGATTTAATAATACTGAAAGAGGCTGACAAAAACTTAATCAGGATAAATATTGTATGCTAATTATTGATACTTTTGGGTGGATTAGATTGACCTCCTAAAATTGGCCTGTTCCCGTGACAGTAATGACGTCATAGCTCAGTTGGTTACAGCGCCGCGAATCGCCGAGGTCATGGGTTCGAATGCATTTGAAGCGCGAATATTTTCATGGTTTTCTTTCAAAGCTAAATAAACTTCTTTCTCAACGCAAAACTCTTTCCATAACGTCATTTTTTTTAACCGCATTCCAATTCAGTTACGAGAGTATAATAATACAAAACGATTATTTTGACTGGGTTTTTTACCGTGGTTATTATTTATCATTGCTTTATGAAACGATCTTTTAGGCTTCTCTTTCGTAGTTACTTAAAATGCGTACAACAACCGCGAAGATCGTCTTATAACTTTATAATCGATACACAGATTTAAATTACGAGTGTGATGAAACTGGAAATGTTTAATAAAGAATCGGTTAGTATTCACTAAAAACGATTTTTTATATCTTGATGTTCCTGATCGAGAAACCATTTTCCTAACCTTTAATTAGAGGTTTGATGAGAGTGTTACTGTGGTGACTTTTTCCCCAAAAGTTTTGCCAGTTTTCCTAAGGCAGTTTTAGCCCGTTTGTCTGAGAAAGCTGGTTGGCAAATTATCAAAAGAATTTTTTTTCCCTTATGTGAGGTAACTCACCAATTTAGTGTTTACGCGTTTTATTTCCCTCAGGTTCGGATTCTGGAAAGGTCCATCAACATGTACAACAGTGGTGCAGCAAACAAAAGATCAGAGGAACATTCGGGTCATCGAGATGATGAATTTGATGATTAAAACCTTACCATCGTCATTCACTTCTCTTATTTTTGTCTTTATGCTTTACTTGCAATTTCACAAAACGCTCTATTTATATTAAGATTATATTTTTAAGACGAAGTTCATGTGGTCTTATTTTCGTACTAACAGAAGAACAGTTATCCACAAGGAATTGTTTTAAGTTTGCAAATTTGTAATAATGCGAGTTTGTTGGGTTTTTTTTTTGCTTGCAGACAATAATCTTCCCATAGTAAATGTTAGTGTTTTTCTCATCTTCCTAACTTTCCGTTTTCCATTTTTTGTGTTCGTTTTCATTGTAAATAAAAATCGTATGTATTTGCATGCTCGGACATTTTTGTTTTCTCGTGTACTTCCAATCATTCATCCGATCTCCAATTTCACTTCTACCGTTTGAATGTCATTCATTTTTGTAGACTATGTTTAAAACAAATCCTGCTCATACAAAACCGATACTTTTTATTTTCTTGAATTGTGAAAATAACTTTATCTAAGATAGAGCAGTATGTTTAAAATATTCTGATGGTCTTACAACAATACTAAGTTATTCCATAAAACGGCTACATTTTAGCATTATGTTATACACGACTGCCACACTAGCGTTTCTTTGTGTATCAAAACTGTAAAAGCAGTTACAGAGCAAGTAACTAACGTAGCCCCAGATTGACTCTACCACGGTTTGCCGGAAAATTAAGAATTAGAACGCTTAAAGCCTAGTTTCTATATAATCTGTCACGATCGCTGGATCGTTGAAAATGCTGCCAGCGGTCGTCAGCGATTATATGGAAACACTTTTCAGCGATCGGGCGATCGTCAGCGATTGTCAGCGATCGCGATCGCTGAGATAGAAAAAGTTCTAACTCAGTGATCGGGAGCGACCGTCAGCGATTATATGGAAACACATTTCAGCGATCGAGCGATCGTAATCTATCCCGCTTCGCTACTACGCGTGCGTCATATAGATTACAACTGACCATAATACCCGTTGGCTCATAAAAGAGCCGTGAACTGTGCTGAAGCTCACTGGAGCATTAACTTTCGCGATTTAATGGAAACGAGTAAAAGAAAATGGTAACGATCGTGAGCGATCCTACGCATCAGTGATACCAGCGATCATGAGCGATCATATGGAAACTAGGCTTAATTCCTTGTGGTTATAAGAGAAACTTCAACTTATATTGTTAGATTTTCGAATATGCAAAAGAAATAAAACTTTACAATATGAACTGACGTTGCTGAGTGGTGTCACTTGATTGTCTCAAAACATTTACCATTTTGATTGACGTTCTGTTAGGTTTGAATAATTGAAGCTCAATGGAGTTACTGTGTGTTAAACAGTATCTACAATGCTTTATTTCCTTATTTTTTTATTGATAGAAAATGGTTTGTTCATAGTGGGTCACTGTACTGTTTTTAAAAAAATGTTATAGCGTTATATATTTTGAAGAAATAATCTGATAAGTTTTTTTAAAAAATATTTTTTTATTTCTGGTTCAAAATGACACAAAAAGGTTTAAAGAATATTTGAAACGGCAGTAATGCTGGTTAAATTATATTTTGGTTGAGAACTAGCTAGTCTTCCCAGGATGACGTGCAGCCCACAATGGAAGAAGAAAACTTGAGTAAGGCTGGGTGTACTTCACAGCGCTAGGCTGTTTTTCGAAAAGTTTTGACAGGCGACATCCTGACAGCGGATGCGGTATAAATCAAAAAGCATGAGTACCAATTATTAAGGAACCGGGTGAATAAGCCGATCCACATTATAACCGTAGTTCCCTACAACTACGTTAGTCTAGCTCACATAGCTGGAAAAACAAGTTAAAAACTTGAAATTAATAATTGTTCTTCTTCTACAGGTTTTAATCCCTTGATTGGTTTCGTCGATGCGGATGACTCTTCTCCATTCCTTCCTATCAAGTGCGTCCTCTTCCGTCCTCCCGATTTCTCTCACGTCCTCATTGATGCAATCCTGCCACCTTCTCGGTCTTTCCCTCTTCCTCTTCCCAACCACCATTCTTCTCATTCCCTTCCCCACAAATTCCTTTTCTGTCCTCACCACATGCCCCAGCCACCGTTGTCTTGTCTCCCTCAATTTCTACCAAAGATTTTCCACTTCTAAACTTCTCCTAACATCCTCGTTCTCACCCTGTCAAGTCTCGTCTTTCCGAAGGAGTATCTTAACCGCCATCTGTCTCACTTGTGCCTTCGTCAGGGCTACTGCCTCCATTCCGTACAACAACACTGGTCTCGCCATCACATTGTGTAGTCTCCCCTTTAGTGTGTTCGGTACCTTCCGATCGCATATAACCCCGGTGACCTTACTCCACGCGTTCCAGCCTGCCTTTATTCTCTTTCACACCTCTCTCTCCGAAGCTCCGTCTGTTTGAACTGTTGATCCCAAGTACTTAAATTCTTCCGCCTTCTTCAGTTCTACTCCTTGCATTCTCATTGATCTTTACTCCTCTCGCCCCATGCTCAAGTGCTCTGTCTTCGCATGCGCATTCCTCTGTCTTCCACAACTCTAGTTTTTTCTCCATCTCTTCCCTGGTCTCATCACACAAAACTACGTTGTCTGCAAATAGCACGTCCCTTGGCGTCTCCTTCTGGATGTCCTCCGTAATACAATCTATTATAGGCCGAGCCTTGGTTTAAGACGACAGTCACGCGGAAATCGCCTGTAACGCCTGCAGCATTCCTTTTGTTTTGCTCCTCTCGTACATGTCTTGCACATTAAGTCTAACATATTTTTCATTGACACTTCAGTATTAGGCAATTCCATACCTCTTCTCCAGGAACCCGATCGTATAGTTTCTCCAGGTTGATAAACACGCAGTGAAGATCTCTCTGTCCTTCTCGGAACTTCTCCATCAATTGTCGTAACGCGAAGATGGCACCATTGTGCTCTTGCCCTGCATCAATCCAAATTGTTGTTCTGATATCGGGAATTCTGCTCTCAGCCTTCTGTTTATGATTCTCCCCCCACAACTTCAGCGTGTGCAATGTTATACGTCGTTAGTTTCCACAACCCTGAATGTCTCCTTTATTTTTGCAGATTGTCATTGAGTAACCGAAAATCTAAGGACATGATTCGATTAGAAAGGTGCTATAACATCATTCAGAAGATACAGAAAAAAATAAGATTTTTTTTTCTCAGTTCTATCAATAGTTCATTTTAATATTGTTGGCGGAACAGATAAATACATGAGAAAATGGATGATAGTCATTTAATATGTAGAAATAAAATTAAAGATTGATTGGATACGAACAGGTAAACCTCTGGATCCCCTTCCTCTGTTCTACTACTAGACAATGATGACATCAACAGTGACAAATCTGTTATAAGTTTATAAATTCAATGATTATCATTCAATTAAAATAAAATGTCTGGGCTCGGG
This sequence comes from Isaurus tuberculatus, assembly GCA_025447995.2. Taxonomy (NCBI): domain Eukaryota; kingdom Metazoa; phylum Cnidaria; class Anthozoa; order Zoantharia; family Zoanthidae; genus Isaurus; species Isaurus tuberculatus. Next base: position 1,249 of record JAOEHV020043572.1, on the reverse strand, counting down.
TTAGGGTTAGGGTTCAGTAAAATAAATAAAGAGACTGTGTGAACCGGCAAAACATGAGTTAAAATTGCACTTTATTAGCGGAGAGACCGGTTTCGGTTTACAACCTTTTTCAAGCCAGTGCTGAACTCGTAATATAACAAAATATTTCAGCCTATATATAAGAATAATTTGTTTGTTATCTTAAAATAGCAATGAAATATAAATTAAAGGAACAAGTTACATATGGGAAGAGATTACATTCCCTCACGAAGTGCGGTTAGGGCTACGCACTTCCGTGAGAGTTATTACAGGAAGTTAGTGTTAAAAAACAGTACAGGAAGTATAATGTTTTTAAAAACTACAAGGTCCCCTCTTACAAAAAAGGCCGGGTTGCTCTGAAAATTGAATATTCTTCCTAGAGTTAGAGAATGCAAAACAAACAATATCAATTTTTTTCCCTGAATTTCGACTTCCGTAGTTATATCTCAGTGGCGTGATATTGCAACAAGCTAAGCTGGCGTTTTAAACTGTTTTAACCAAAGGCTTTAAGATCTGTAAGACGTTTGCTTGATTCAGTCATTACCAGGTTGGTAAGTACCTTTCGCTGTGTTATACTTAATTTGGATATATCAATTTCATGATGAAGAGTGTCCATGATTCAAAGCTTTAGTTTTGAAAAGTGAAGCATATTGAACATCAGTTGTAAAAACAACGTCAGTGTAAAAATTATAGATGTTTGTATATTTTTATATTTACCTAAAGCATTTATTTTTGTGTATATTTGAATTTCTTTGTCTGATTCTTATTGATATACCTCAGCATAACAATGCCTGCGCAATACAGAAAAAATTTAATTTTTGTTTAGGTTATATTTTCAACTGCAGCGCAAATTTTAATCGAGATCTTTGACTCAGCATTTGTCAATCTTTATATTTATTATCATTAGTAAAAAATTTGTGTCGAGGTTTTGTCGCGCTTAATTTTCACGCAAGTTTTGATTATAATGTAGAGTATGTAATATCATCTTGGATTTTTTGTTAAAACGCGTGACCTGCAGTTATTGTGATAACAGAGTTAGTTATACTGATCTTTATGAACCAAATCTCAGGTGAGGCCTAGAATATGACATTCATAGCACAGACAAGGAACATAGAGCCAATTTTTGTAATTAATTATAGCTTATGGCAGAAAATTTTTAAATTTCCGTGTTTTCATACCTGTAATCAGGGACCGCGGAGCTGGGTGGGCCGGGTGGGCCCGTGGGGGGGCC
>JAOEHV020043476.1:0-17424 GCA_025447995.2 Isaurus tuberculatus | reverse complement strand
TGCCCGCTCGTGTAACCAATCAGAACACAGAATTCGCTTCATCTTGCCCGCTCAGCGAGCCTGCCATATAATAATGGAACGTTAATGTAAATAGTGAGTGAGATGACGTTTCTAGTGTTGGCCCTTTGTCAGACCTTGGGGTGATTCTGATAAATTTCAACTTTCACTTGTCTAAATTATGCATAGTTGTTTCTTTCTTGTCTCCAAAATCAAATTCAAGCAGCGAATTGCAACCATGTTGGAAAACCACTTTCACCTGGTTGCAATAGCCACATGCGAAACTTTGTTTGAATTGTTTTGGTTCATTACCAAACATGCTCCAGTTATTGGTAGGATTACAAAAGAAAGGGTTCTTAATTTTAAAAGTTATTTTTAAAAAAAATTAAAGATCCCTTAATAACATGAACTCGTTACTGTTTCTGTAATGTATTAGAAGCTTTACCAAAAAAGGTATTTGCTTGACCACGTGAAAGGTTTTGCCAGTGAGATTTTTTGAGGTTTTTAAAACATGGACGTCTACTTCAAGACACGTCTTTTCAAGTTTTTAACCTGAGCCGTATTTGTCTACGTTTGGTGAAGAGGACTGTAAACAAAATTGTTAGCAAAACCACTCGTAAATAAGAAACACCAGGTTTCAAAATATATGGGGAAACATGACTCCCCTCTGTACCTGGGGGAAACATGACTCCTCTCTGTACCTGGGGAAAACATGACTCCCTCTGTACCTCGGCAGGAGCGTAGCGTCCTATACGCATATACGCACGTGCGTTCTTGAAGTGACCAGAAAATTTTGAAACTTTTAGCAATTGTTTCTATTTTTAGCATTTCATCGTTAGCATTATTGCACATCCACAAGGAAAAAAAACTCAATGTTGAGAGTGTGCTGGACAAGTTTGCACAGCACAAAGAAAGACGCCTCGCTCTTTGCTTATAAATGATAACTGTACTATAAAACGAAAAACGCTGCTGAGCGCCTGATCGAGGATCCAGAATCAAAACAATGTTTTGCTTGCGCTAAGTTTGCTCAAAATAAAGGCAAGACGCTTTGTTCTTTGCCTTGTATTCACACAACTATTTCGAACAAGAAATAAGGATTGCAGTATTTTTTGCTCAGTTACTTAGGTTTCTAGATCATATGTACTTGTGCGTACTTGAAAAAATGACCTCGCTACGCGCCTGCTCGGGGAAACACGACTCTCCTCTGTACCTCGGGGAAAGTACCTTGGGGAAACATGACTTCCCTCAGTACCTCGGGGAAACATGACTCCCCTCTGTACCTCGGGGAAACATGACTCTCCTCTGTACCTTGGGGAAACATGACTTCTCTCAGTACCTTTGGGGAAACATACCCTCTCCCTGTATCTCGGAAAAACATGCCCACCATCTGTACTTTGGGAAAACATGCCAAACCTCTGTACCTCAGGGATACATATTCCTTCCCCACCCCTTTGTACTTCCTAAACGTTTGCAGTCGCTGTTCATGTTTCTTCTCCCACCACCATCCCCCCAAACACCATCCCTCCCCCAAATACCTTATTATAGGAAATTAGGCGATAAAGGATAATTCAGTCTAAACATCTATTTCCTAAAGTTCCTCGATTTTTTAAAAATTTCTCAGAAATTCTAAAATTCTTAAACATCTAGGCTTAGCGGTACCGATTGTATTGAATTTCTTCCCATCTTTGCTTTCACTGGGCCTTAACTATCAACCTCGTACCCAGGCTCATTTCCACCGTGAAAGTGAAATGAGCCTGGGTACGAGGTTGCTTAACTATGATTTGCTTTTATGTCGTCCTTAACATCGAGTTGGGTTGAATGACATTGGAGAGATTTAGCACTACGTTTACGTGAAAGGCAAGAGTGACCATGTGACGACGATTTTCCCGCCATTTTACACGCTTTGCCGTTGGGGCTTGCTACGTGAAAGCAAGTTGTTTCGCGTTTATCAGGTACGTAAAATTAACCGCCAAACGTGAAAAATCGCGGGAAAACGTCGTCACGTGGTCACTCTTGCCATTAAAGTGTCACGTAAACGTGGTGCTAAATCTCTCTAATTGTTTTGTTTTGTGAAAAGCACATTCCATCGCGAAAATGGCTGCAGTAGAATGTCAAAACCGCGTCGTTTAAAAACAATTAAGCTTGTGAATCCCACCAAACCGCGTTAATAAAATTTCACCTAAATTTTGGCCACCTTCAGTTATGATCCTTTTTACATTTCCCATAATATTCTTTAGATACGAAAGTTATAATCTAAACAAACACACAACATTGGAGACGGAAAATTATAGTATCTGATTCTAGCTGACATGAAAAATAATGAAACTGACCACGACTAAAACACAAGCAAATGATTAGTTTATTAAAAAGTTTACTGAAAGACTTAGTTTTTAAGCTTCCGAATATCAATACTACAATTTTAAATCGTTGTTCCTAAAAATATTAAAAGTTGATATTATCTCGTTTTTGCCCTGATACGAGGCAGATGTCTTTAATTCTTCAAATGACGCGAGTTAATATCTGTCGAAACGATACAATAAATAATGACAGAAAAGTAATATTTAAAAAACTATGAGCACGCTGATTGGTTTAAAACATCTGTGATTAAACCGTAAAGAATTTAATAATCTCTTGTTTCTTAAATTTTACTTTTAAAATGTAATAGTTTATAGCTAAAAACAGATTTGTTGTAATATTAAGCAGTTTTCCTTTAAGTGACTTGTACATGAATACAAGCAAGATTTAAATTTACAAGCTGCTGTTTGTATAAGGCCAAATAAAAAAAAATTTCCGGTTTCTCATCAGCGCCCGCATTGCTAAAAAGCGACCGCATCAAGTTTTTATTTTATTTTTGAAGTACAAAAAACTTGATATTTCTAGAATTTTTATTTAAGACTTTCAGACTTACCAACACTCTCATCCTGCTCATTGTCGTCAGTATTTATATATTCCTATATGTAAAAATCTGTAAAAAATCTTTTCAGTCATGATGCCGATCGCCAACGACGGTATTTGTTCTCCTATATCCTTAACCGTCATTAAAAAAAAAGAAAAAAACCGCATGTTTCATTTACTTTTCAGAAAAATTCTGATTAGAAACCGGTAATTTTTTTTTCTTTGGCCTTATATTGGTTCTAATGGTTGATAATAAGTTCTGTAGTCACCAGAAGGTTTGGGTATTTTAGTCAATTTTACTCATAAACGCACGCAATAGTTTCCCCAAACTTTTCTGTAGTAAAGAAAAAACAAAACAAACAGAGTTTTTATACACAAACTAACTGCCGTTTCGCAGATTTTTAAACAAACGAACAGGTTTTAGAAGTACAAAACGAAAGCAAAACGAAATATACACTTGAAAACTAAGGCAAGAGAAGCAAAAACATCAAGAAAATTAAACGCAAGCAGGACTGCCTTTTCAAAGGCGTTATAACAAAAAAGATGTCTTGTAAACCACATCCAAGATTTACAAATGACTTAAAACATGACAAAGTGAGAGGTGTGGGTGAAACGACTGGGCATTTCAATAAGCAATTCAGTGTGCCATTGAACGCGTTAGGGGAAGGCAGGGGAGTCTTGTTTGTTACGCTTCTCGATCAACTTTTCCCACTCTCAAAATGTGTCTTTAGGTGCTTTGTAAGAAAATATTTTCTAGCAAAGCTTTTGCCGCAGTCGGGTACACTGCAAGCGAATGGCCATATTCCCGTATGAATACGCAAGTGTCGAGCAAGTTCTTGTTGCCTTTTGAACGTCCTACTACATTGGGAACATCGGAACTTCCTGCAGACGTGTGTCCCCCCTGCTCGACCTCCTGCACACTGGCGACACTGAACACGCCCATCTGCGGACACGGAAAAACGCCATTTGATCAGAATACCAGACGAAGATAGAAGATTCAGTTGTGCATCCGAGATAGCATAAGTTTGACATTTTTGATCATTACAGTAAATGGTGTAAAGAGATGACACTTAGTCGAAAGTTAGTACTTCGTCAGAACCATGCTCTGAAAAGTAGAAGCGTCGTCTCCTTAAGTTACATTGAGCGATGGTTATCGATTTCAAGTTTCAGTTGTCTAAATTACGCAAAGATAGAAAGACCTTAGTTCCTCTAGTAATATCATATCATATCAACCCTCGGGGGGTGTAATAGAAAGGGGGACTTAATTGACTATTGTTGTACAAAAACGCTTGGTTTAACCAACTCAAGGTTGAAAAGTTCTGATCACCGTCGCGTAGGTGGAGTAAAAGCTGACGTTTCGAAGGCGGTTATCCCTTTGTTCACCTTCTTTGTTCCCACGAAGGGCAGACGTCAGCTTCTTACACATCTTACGGCGATGATCAGAACATTTCAAACAAGTGTTAATTAAATCACAAATTTTTTCGATCTCTGGCGTTTTGGTTTCTTCGACTTTCTCCCCGCGCAAACGTGATCCAACATTCTACTTTTAAGTTCCTTTACGGACATGAATCTGAAGATGCTTGATGAAATAATCTTTTCTGGCAAATGTCTTTCCGCAGTTTTGCCGGCTACAAGTAAACGGTCGTATTCCGGTGTGAATGAAGGCGTGGCGGCGCAAGTGATGGGGACGTCTAAAGGACTTGTTACACACAGTACAAGTAAACCTTCTACACACGTGTTCAATACCAGGTTCAAACTTTCCGTCACATCGTGAGCATCGACCTTTCACTGTTTGAAGTGGAAAAAAAACAAAAAAATTGAAAAGATAAACCTCCAAGTTATCGAAATTTAAGATGAAACACCAAATATCACATAACAATGGCCTACAAAACGAAATTTTTTTTCTCTCTTGTAAAAAAAATGCATCACTGACTTCGCTGCTTTTGGTTTTAAACAAAATAACTTCACTGCGTGTAAATTAACTCTAACGATCTCAAAAAAATCTTTACTGGGTTTATTTCAACGACACCAGAGGTCTATCAAAATAACTTCGCTGTGTGTATCTCATGACTCTAAAGGCCTCACAAAATAACTTCGCTACGTTTATTCGACGACTCTACAAGTCTAACAACATGACTTCGCTGCGTGTATCTCGTGACTCTAAAGGTCTCACAAAATAACTTCGTTGCGTATATCTCGAAAGTAAAGACGTAAGTAACCGAACGCTGCTTTTAACGGTAAAGCTAAATTCATACTAAGTTTTCATTACGACGAATTGACTTGTTTATTAGACACAGAGTCTATAAAACGAAACATGCAAAGTTTGAAAACGCTTTATGCAAAAATAAGTTCACAAAACGGTATAAAAAATATCTGGTTAAGAAGTTTCCTGCTTGTGCAAGATATGATCCTGGCTTGTTCTACCAATATAAACTCCCAAAACAAAACAAAAATTCAGGAACCTCGACCGTGAGCGAACTGTGATTTAGAACTGTTTCCAACCTCACCGACGCGAAAATAACGCACGTTAATGTATTTCAAAATAAAAAAATGACACATTTGTTGAGTAATATATTCACAACTTTAAAAGCCAACAATAATGGTTTTTAGCTAACATTTCATCTTCCTTCGCTTTAAGCCTTGAATACATTGTGTAAAGTTAAACTATGCTGATAAAATGAAGATATAATATAAAATATTAAACAATGTAAAATACTTTTCACTGTAACACGATTTTACGTTATTGTATATAACTAGTTATGTTATAAAATATGTATTTGAAAATAGTCTAAAGGTTTTGATATGGCCAGTTAAGATGGATGATCTTCATAAACCTATGATCAAGTCCATTAATAGATCTTCTTGGTTAGCTATTTAGAATACATCAACTAAACAATGCTTTTTAGCTTAGGAAGTATTTTAGTGCTCAAGAAGTTTCTACTTATTAATAGAATAGAATCGCTTTGTAAACAAACTGAACAATTTTACGGGCGGAAATTTCATTTTCGTAATCTTATGGCAAACCAGGAAAATCAGAAGTTTGTTCAATCTTAAAGATAAAAAATAATACAAATCGAATGTTGTTTACCGCGCTGAATGTATATGCGGTGAAACATATATTGGTGAAACCAAACGAAATTTCACTGTACGGAAAAGCGAACATGAAAACACAAAACGTAACTCCGAACCAGCTCGACACCTCGCCACAAACCCAAAACACAGATACAAATGGGATATTATTTTCAATGAAACTAACACCTTCAAAAGGAATATAATAGAGGATTTGTTCATCGCACGAGAGAAACCATCGTTGAACAAACAAGTACATTCTTACACCGCAAAACGCTTCCACTCGTGAATTACTTAGAACTTAATACTAGTAAACGTACGCTAATTATAGCATTACTGAAGATGACCGCACGGTCAAAAACGTTTTAAGAATTTTAAAACAAAATTTAAACTTTTTAGCCTAGGATTTTAACAGAATAGAATCACTGTAAACAGTACAACAGTCAATTGTCCCTTCAAGACTTATTAGTTTAGTTTCAAAAGATTTTACTAAAAGTCATTAAAAAAATCTGATTCATTACGTACAATCGGAAAAAAGTTCCTACTAATAAAAATATGATGCAAAATTTATCACCAAAGCAACAGCTATCAAAGAAGTGAGTTTTTTCGAACATGACAATCAAGGTGTTTCATGTAATGATCTTTCCTGGCAAATGCTTTACCACAATTGTAAACATGGCACGAGAAAGGCCGTATTCCTGTGTGGACCGCCATGTGACGGCGGAGATGTTGTTGTCTCTTAAAAACCTTGTCACACTGCGAACAAGCAAAAGACCTGCACACGTGTCTGCCGGTTTCATCAACTCTCCCATTGCAGCGAGTGCACATAAATGTATCTGTGGTGTGCAAAAAAAAAACAGAATTTTTTCTTGAATAAGTTATAGCTTACATCCAAGACACACGGGAAAAGATCTTCACATTACCGGTATATGAAAATACCTAGGAAAGCTAAACCGTTGTCTCCCCGGGAATAGTAACATCCGACATGCAAACTATCCGACACTTCGAGAGATAACTTCATCAGAGGCAAAGTAAACAACATTTGTAACATTAGAAAATCTCGAACATTTTTTCCTTGGTTTGTGACTAAAATTGAATCATGCACCTAGATTGACTTCGCAACGAGAGCCTTGTGATTCCGAAACACTGTATTCAGACCAATCGCATCTTAATTTTTTGTAGACGGAAAAAGGAATTGTAACAGGGACTTACGAAAAGAAAATAACGGAAGAGAAAACAAAACGATAGTTCATTGTTATGGACAAAAACACTCTTTTTAATAAATTCTTTTAAAAATATAAGCTCTAAACTCTTAAGACATCGTATTATACTGTAACATTTTAACCTGTATCAACTCTCCTGAGACGGATTCAAATAAAGGATTATAAAACCAATAAATGTATAGTCCAAAGTATATATGCTTTTAGTGAGAACAAAAATATTTTAAACATTACTATAGAGAATGAAACAATCGCACGACCAAATCGTTAAGTTTTTCGACTGGGTTGATTTCTTCTCTTAGCGTGGACCTGAAGATGCTGCATGTAATTATCCTTGCGAGCGAAAGTTCTGCCACAGTTATTTATAGTACACTTGTATGGCCTGAGTCCAGTGTGAACCAACATGTGGCGCCGGAGGGTATGGGGCCGCTTGAAGGTCATCCTACAGACTGAACACATGACCGTTCGACACTTGTGATTTTCGCCGTCCCTCAACCGCGCTAAACATTGAGTGCACCGGAACTGTAAGCTCTCAGCTACACAGATAGAGGAAATATTTTCATGAGAAAAAGTTTGTAAAACAACGATCCTTGGTTCAACCGGATTGATTTCGCTTTAAGTGACTTGTGACTTCCAGCGCTAGAATGTGAATAAACTGTAAGTGCTCCAAACTTGGCGAGGGAAAAAATTAAGTACGAAATGCAATCTTCTGTGACAGAAACATTGATGAAAACAGTCCAATCTTAGTTTTTGTACAGAACACAGGAATAAAAACCAATTCGAATGTTACAAAAAAAACATATTTAACCGTTATATTTCGGCTTATAGGAAAACCCCTTTCGAATGTGGATCTGAATGTGTTCTTTTAGTTTATCATTCCTGGCAAATGCCTTTCCACAATTTTGCACAGTGCATTTGAAGGGCCGCAGTCCGGTGTGTATAAAGGCGTGACGATGGAGGTTTCCCTGGCTCTTAAACACTCGACCACACACTGAACAAGCCAGTGTCCTGCAAACATGCGTAACGTCGTCACCTTGCAGTGTTTTACAACATCTTGAACAACGGCGTTTCTTGTCTGCGTGCAGAGAAGAAAACACGAAGTCAGAAAAAACACTAGAGATCCAGTTTGTTTTAAATATATGCATGCCAAAGTACGAGGCGAATGGATTTACCAATTGTAAATGAAAACTTATGTTCGCTTGATTCAATCAACGTCATCGACTTTAGATTAAAATTAATCTGCCTTTATAAGAAACATACCTATTTTTATCAACTATTAGTAATTTCTTTCCTTTACGTAAACCATAAGAAGTTCATAGGATGAAGATTCAAAAAGCGAAACTAGAGCCGGTCAAATTGTTCTCCACTAAAATTGCCACAATCATTTACAAGAGGTACTACTTTCAACTTAATATACCGACGTAAATTTTGTACCGAGTTACTGTAGTTTGGTGCGTTATTAGAGGAAAATTTCTTCGTGTTACTTATCTTCATAAGACTCGCAAGTTTACAGAGCCTTGGAGTCAAAATTTCTATTTGTATTCTATGATGGACGAAAATATTCTGCTTTCTCTTTGTCGTAATTAACGGTCGCTTGCTTTAATGTACCAAAGGGAGTTCTCATCAACAATAATATGAACACAGCAAACAATGGTTTCAGATTGAGGTTTCTTCTGTCAGCATTGTAACAACAACTTTTGATTTCAAGTAAACGTATTTTTCCATTCGATCGCCAAAAGCCTACCCCAGAACTGATATTTGATGGTTATTATAAACTCTAGCTGTAATTCAAACATGGAAAACCTATCCGAAAACATTTATACTATATTAACGGCAGCAAGGGACTTCAAAGCACGAAATAAATGATAATAGTTTTGATTTGGCATAGAACATGGGTCTATATCTCGAAGGATCAAACTCAATTTGATTATATACACTTAACATGCTATAAAGGAATAAGGAAATACTAGACGGAGTTTGAATCACAAAATTCATCCAAGAAAGACGATAACATACTGTATATGGCTTTGAAATTTAAGTATTTATTGACATTTGATTGTCGAATACTTCATTATTCTAATCAATTATTGTCGTCATGATCATCATTCTCATTGTCACCAACACTGTAATCCTCTTTGACATCGTCACCATCATCACCCTCTTTGACATCGTCACCATCATCAACCCCTTTGACATCGTCACCATCATCACCCTCTTCCATCGTCACCCTCTTTGACATCGTCACCATCAACACCCTCTTCCATCATCACCCTCTTTGACATCGTCACCACCAACACACTCTTCCATCATCACCCTCTTTGGCATCGTCACAATCAACACCCTCTTCCATCATCACCCTCTTTGACATCGTCACCATCACCACCCTTATTCAATCACCACCCTCTTTGACATCGTCACCATCAACACCCTCTTCCATCATCACCCTCTTTGACATCGTCACCATCAACACCCTCTTCTATCACCACCCTCTTTTCCATCATCACCCTCTTTGAAATCGTCACCATCGTCATCATCACCCTCTCTGACATCGTCACTATTACTCTCATCGCCACCCTCTCTGCAATCATCACCATCTTTGCCATTGTCACCATCATTGCCATCTTTTTCTTCACGGTCATCATTAACATCGTTGTCATGATCAACACTGTCGCTATCACCATCATCGTCACCATCATCACTGTCGTCATCATGATCATTGTCATTAATATTACCGTTATCATCATCAATGTCGTCACCATCATTGTAATCATCACCTTCGTTGTCATCGTCACCACCATCGTCTTCGTCTTCAAAATCATTATATACATCACTTTTGCCATCCGTAAAGACGTCATTTCATATTGATGGTGAAGATCGTGACCGCCCTATTCTCTAAAGCATGGGCGCGTGTTAAAGTACTTTAGGATGCGCACTTTTACTCTCAGCATTTTCTTAAAGTAAACGTTATTTTCAAAACGTAAAACTATACAGTTAAAGTTGAACCAAACGCTATAGTTTGGTAGGGCCTTCAGCTAAGATCGACAATGCACTTCTCGTTTAGCTAATCCAGTCTGGTAAACATGCTATTGTCAATGATGATGGCTAATACAGGTCTTTGAATAACATATATCACAAATGTTGAAATTATTCTCACTTCCTGCACAAGTTTTTAAAAGCCTATCGACATGATGGTCAGCGACTTCATCTCGTTTTAAGTAGCGCTTATTATCTGATCTCATCTACACTATCATTTACTGTTGCTACGATAAACAACTAAAGTTTCTCCACTACTCAAGTTCAATGGTCACGTTCATTCCTTTTCGATTGTGACCTTCAAGATGTCTCAAACAGTAATCTTTTCTCGCAAACGATTTTCCACAGTTTTTCACGGTGCATTTAAAGGGCCGCAATCCCGTGTGCAAAGACATGTGACGTCGCAGATTACCCGGAGTTCTGCATGTGACATTGCACATTGAGCATTTCAAGGTCCTACAAACGTGTATTATACCAACGCCCTCTGCCATTCCTAACTTGCATCTTGTGCATTGGCGTCTCCTTCCTGCCAGCAGGAAAACAGTCATTTAGTGACGAATTGAGAAACAACGAAGTCACATCCGGTGTTGCTGACATTGGTTTGAACTTTTAATCTAAAGTCCACCCGGCTCTCGAATAAATTTTCAGCAAAGATTACGCTGATAAAGAATTTTTGAGGCAACAAGATAGGACAGATGGAGATGTAGAACTACATCAAGGCCAACTGAGTTCAAAATTGAAATTTATAGTGTACCACTAACTGAACAGTAGTTTTCAAGAATCATTACTAGATAACATTGTTTTGTTATGGAAACAGGAAAAAAATCACAGCTAATTAAAGTTAAATCAACTGACTTTGAAATATAAACAATTAATGCATTCTTTCAAACCAAACCGTAATTAAAGTGCAACAAAATCTTTAGAACGACTAATAAGACTAAAATGAATGTCTTTGTAAAGTAAAATGAACTAAGATGATAAGAGCAGCTGTAAAGCAAAAAACTATCATTCTAAATCGAAGAAAATTACTCAGACTAGTTGAATTCTGCAGTATTAGTTTTTATGAGCTTCATTGTTCTTAAATTCATTAAGCTAAGTATGGATGTTCCTAAAATTAAAAGATCTTAATAGTTAAAACCCTGTCAAATTTTCAAAACAAACCTTTTTGGAAATTCAACAACAAAAATCTAAAAGATTGCGGAATAAGAATGCTATCAACAAAATTAACCGCTATTGATTGAAAAGAAAATGGATCACTCCTGACTTTAAAAACACAAGAAAATCGCGCAGTTATTCGATCGAAGTTTGAAAGATGTAGTAGCAGAGGATAAAAATGTTTTTCAACATAACTCCCGATTGAAACTGTTTTCGAATAGTACGAAAACGAACTGCTAGGATAATCGAACTCTTTCTGCACAGTTGATGATTTTTAAAGAGGAAACAAGCTCTAGAATTTTAAGATCAAACAAACGATTAACAACTCATTTGTTCCATTTTTTCCAGTAAAATTAAACGCTTTTCTTGCCATCTTTAATCATGTATCAATGGATGTATCATCGCCGATAGGTTAAAGACATATGAACTCAAAATAAACGTGTTACCAAAAATCTAACCAAAGGAACATTTGTCACATGCGCCCAGAGACACGAGGCACTCGCTGCGAAATCAATTCTCGGACAGAAATTTGCCTTCTTTCTAAAGCTTAAACAATAACATTAATGTTATCCAACCATAAATTTTGTTCAGACCACACACACACCTTCTTTGACCTATTTTTAAATGTTCTGGTCAGAGAATAGGAAAAAATGGGTCTTTTCCTTACTGCAGCCAAAAACAGATCGTGAAAAACAGTGCCAAAACTCACTCGTACCTAATTTGCCCTAGCCTGCGTAGCAAGCGTTTAACGAAATTTGCGACGCGCGGGAAATGGGGACGAGCAAAAATATCGAGAGAAGGGGATGGGGTGAGGAAGGAAGGAAGAAAGAAAACTTCTCTCTCAATATTTTTACTCGTCGCCATATTCCGCACGTCCAAAATTTCCCTTCTCGCTTTGCATTTCTCCAATACTTGTAAACATAAATAGTTTATTTACTAACAGTGAGGTGAAGAAAAGCGTCCAGTTTTGTAGAAAATTTTATTGTATGATGAACCTACATTTTGATTTTTTCTCCCAACGCAACAACAAATCTTTGATTTTTCAATCCCATAAAATGCTTAATGGTTACTAAACTAGTGTGGCAAAGGTCCCCTTTGGAACTCTCACGTAAAACAGGCAGTAATTTCACATCAAGCACAGACACTGTTTGCCATTAATGCAACCTTTAAAAAACGATATTAATTTCTATATTCTTATATATACTTTTAAGACAAAAAATATAATATTACTTCTCAAACTCATTAATAATTCATCAAGTTAATACAAAAGAAATTATAAACGTGACCATGGTTTGGATACGTGATCTTAATTAGCATATATTTTTACGATTTTATTTCTTTGTTTACTCCTTAGTTTTAGTTTCGATTGAGAAGATATATCAAATACTCGAGACAATGTTTTATCACATTTCCAAAACATCTCCAATTTTGTCAAAAATACTGGGCTGTTCATCGAATTTTCAACTCTCTTTTCAGTATTTGGAAATGTGATGAAACACTGTCACTCGTGTTTGATATATTACTTAAAACATTTAAAACTCTGGCCATAAGGGGCGGACCATTTGAGTTTTGAAGGAGGGGTGGGTGATATTTTGAAAAAAAGTTTCCTGAAAGCTTTATTTTAAAGAAAAAAACTGCATGCAAAGCAAATGGGCCAAAAATATGTATAGCAATAGAAGGGGGAAAAAATTCCTGCCCACCCCATGGACGAAAAAAAAAGTTGCCAAAAAAAATCACCTACACCCCCCCCCTCAAAAGTCAAATGGTCGGCCCGTAACAACGTTGGGTCTGCAAGCCGATACCTGATAAGGTCGAGAGTTCTAATAATTTTACTTTCACCTAACTAGTTGGACAAAAAGGAAATCACGAAGTTAAAGTAATACTTAATGAAAATGTATTTACTTTAGAAAGAAAATGAATCTTCGTTACTAGGGACTATTAATGATAGTTTGTGGTAGCGAAGCCAAACTAAATTAAGTCAGTATTCCACTCGTTAGGTGATAATAAATTGTTAGACTACATCTGTCATTATCAATATCATCATTAGCATTATAAATAGCGTTGATGTCAATGCTGTAAAGATTGTATTGAATCGATAAAACTGAAGATGTTTTTTTCTATTAAAACTCGCCACCAATGGTGGGGCGCTCTAACCTAAATTCTAATGTACTTTATATAATAAGCCAAGTTATTCTCGCGTTTTGATTGGTTCTCACCTATGATCTATTAGAGTATGGACGCACGATTGACGTCACGATTGATTTTTTTTATTATATAAAACAAATAGATTCCATGTTAGCGTGCGTCTGTTCAGTAATAGATCACATATGACGTCAAACTGTGGTAAGAACATCAGTGACACACTCGGCGAACGCCTCGTGTGCCACTTTTTTGTTCTTACCACAGTTTGACGTCATTCTGTGATCTATAACTGAACAGACGAACGCTAACATGGAATCTATTTGTTAAAAGTACTGTTATGATAGACGCGCAGATGTCTCCTCAAACTATCTTTTCTTCCAAAAATCTTTTTACATCCTTTCTGAGTGCATTTGTAAGGTTTTTCCCCAGTGTGTGTCAACATGTGCCGCTTGATGTCTTTCCGATATGAAAATACTCGACCACAAGTAGGACACTCGTTGTTTTGTTTGCAGGTATGTTCTGCTGGGTCTCTTATCTTCTTACCGCATGTAGCACACCGGGATCGCGCTGTTAGAAAAGGGTTCCACCATTTAGAGCACGTTCAAAACGCCAATCTTGCAAATTATTTAGTGAAATCTCACATTACCATAAAAAGGAAATTATTCGAAGCTTAGAAATAATTACAATTTAAAGTTGAAAATCCTATCATCATTGTCGTCAGTAATGTAAAGATCTTACACAATGTGGCCGTTATCAGCTGTTCCTCTGACGATGAAACATCGTCTAAAAACAACTCCCTACATTACTAACCACGATCATAAAAATTTCAACCTTGAATTGTCTACATTACGTGTTGAACGATACCTTTCAATACCATCTAATTTGTGACGTTTCATCTATCGGTTCTAATTCACTGGAATACCATACTAAGTGTTTCTAAAGGGTTTCAAAAACTCAGTCTTCCCAATTTTCTCGATTTCGAATTTAAAATTTAAATGCGTTGTTTGATGTATGTTTTACTTTCAAAAATATTTAGGTGACAGAAAAAATATTGGAACTGCAATATCTACAGGATTATTTAAGGATCAGCTGTTTTATTTTCCAGGCTTAAATTTATTTTTTTTTCGATTTTCCAGTTTTTCTAAAATTTTTTTGTATTTTCGACAGTGTTTACAAACTTAAGTTAAAAACGGAAAACATGTAACGAAGTCACGTATCTTAACAATTGTAGATATCCATCCATACCCTCGATTATGTTTAACAACTCTAACAGTACGGAGTAACGTTTATTCCTACTTACTTTGATAAGTATCACTTATCTTCAAGAATGCATTTTCGCTCCGCCAAATGTTATGGATTTACACAGCAGTTCGAATAAACAGTATGCAATCAGTTTTACCAAACGTTTGACTTAATCGCCCACGGACACACACTCTTTCTGAAAGTTTTTAGAACGTTTATCTTTTGCTCTATTTTATTTACGATTTCGACTTATAAAGAGTACATTTTCTTCAGCTGTGCGAGTTTTAGAAAACTATCTTATATCTTTTTTGTAGAGAGAACAGTATCTAAGAACAGCAATAGTTTTGATAAACAGTAAAACTTCGTCATAAGAAACACACTTGGCCACAATTTTTGTTTGAAAAGTTTAATTATGTTTTTTCCAATGAGAATAAAACCTAATTCTTACAAGAAAAACAGGTTGTGCTTGATGTGTAGAATTACTGAACAGACCAACATAAAGTCTTTGCCCTCTTGCCTACTGAACTTGTGCAAGAGGGTTGGGGAGGTCAAAGGAAAAAGAGATGAGACTGGGCGATGGATACTCTCTCTGTTCTCCCCAATCTCCTCCCTTTTGCCTTAGCTCTCCCCAGTCTCCTTGTACCAGCTTTATAGGTTATATGGAACCAGAAGCCAAAAAAAAAGTTACAGTTTCAAATTCAAGGTTCCATAGATCTACACTGACATGGAATACTGGCTGAACTACAAACTAGTGACCATTCTCAATCCAGTTTTTTCAATGTTCTGTTTTTACTTCAGTTCAGCCAAGACTTCAAAATTTAAAATTAACGAACCAACCCTTCCATCATAGTGTCACTTCTAAAAAATTATCAGTAAATATTACCATAAAGTTTATCTGAATAATTTCACTCAACAAAAAGTGAGGCCTGATCACGAGTTCCAGCTACTGTCAACTTAGTTTTACTGTTGTAAGTTCTTTAGATGAATCCTTAAATGAACAAGTTACAAACATTTTGAGTGACTTTTATCGAAAAGTTTTAGACAGCATTGTGCAGCTTCAGGTCTGACTTTCATTACTGTAATCTCAGATAGTTAAGTATCATCAAATTTATAGCGACTTAATATCAATGGTTCCCAGGTATCGAAAACTCACTTTTTTCTTTTTTTTTTCTCTCATTTTTTAAGTATTTAGTTAACTTTGATGTTTTTTTTTGCCCAACTAGTTGAGTGATAGTAAAACAACCAAACTTCTCAGCATCATGTACTGAGTTGAAAAACCAATTTAGCCTTCAACCACTTGACTGTTCGCCTATTAGTCTTAAAGGTCTAAATGTAAAACAGTGAAACTTTTCAGAGGCATAGCAAGGACTTAAATGATCTGGCCTTACTTGATTTTAACAACACTCAGCGCTCGACACTAACTTTTCAACTTAATAGTCTAGTGGCTAGAGACAACTTAGATGTTACTAGCCAAAAAATTTTTTTACTAACCAAGCGTTGAAATTCTAATATGTCTTCCTTGAGAAAGACAGAAACTATGTCAGTCAATTTAATTTTGTTTACAAGCCAATATGGCTAGTGGAAATAGAAAACCTACTAGCCAAAACTGAATTTATGCTAGTCTGTGGCTAGTTGGCTACAGTTAGTGTCGCGCCCTGACACTACTCTCTAGTAGCTTCTAAAGATGATAGAACTTACCAGTTTTCTTGATTGATGAATTGTCAGTTCCAGCCTGAACTTGACTCTGAAAAACAATGACTCTCATATTAAGTACATAGTAACAATAAATAATAAACGTCTAAACGTCTAAACATTACACAGAAATCTTAACCAGGCAGCCATACAGCGTGTGACCAGAATAAATCAACAACTGTATATGTGATTCAGTTTGTAAAGAAAGAACTTATTACTCAAGCCAACTCCAAGCACTGACAAAAGGGACATACTGGGTGAATCGACTTTGCCTTTAAAGCGACAGTAAATTCTATAAAGTTTGCTTTCCCAGGTGAAATGTCTCGTACTGTAGCACTCATCGCAGGTCTCTTAGTGTTGAGTAAATGAGACTGTCAGACTCTAATCCGACTGGGAACTGATCTATGGCAGATTCTGTAATATACAAAAAAAGTATAGATATGTTATTGAAGCACAGGGGGGTGCAACTTTTAACTCTGCATATTGGAAAAATCTTTTATGCGTGAATGTAGTAAATGTTAATTTTATTTTTGCATGTCAAGAGAAAAGTTTTAAAAGAGAAGACGTATAGGTGTCTCATTGATAATTATAATACTTTAAATATTGTTTGTATGAACTAATGCAAGTTTTTTTCATTGAAAATCTTATTGCTGTTTACATGATCTTTACATTCACTTTTATTTTTCATGTGGCCCTACTATACACCTGTCCAAGAATTATAGAAAATTATGGTTTCAGCCAATGTTTACATTTAACTTAAACATAACAGTTTATATTTTGGAAGAAGAAAAAGGTGTTACTTTGCATTACTTTTTTTATATGGCTCATTAAAATTTGCACGGGCTTTATTAGAAGCCGGGACCCGGGTACTAGTGCCCGTCTACTGTGACTACAGGTACCCAGGTACTAGTGCCCATCTACTGTGACTACAGGTACCCGGGTACTAGTGCCCATCTACTGTGACTACAGGTACCCGGGT
>JAOEHV020043390.1:0-17425 GCA_025447995.2 Isaurus tuberculatus | reverse complement strand
TGAATGCCTAATATGGATTAGAGAAAGCCGATTGATTGTTTTGATACAAAAAATCGTTCAAAATCGCAAAAGCTCCCGGGAGGGAAAGGGTTAAAGACATATTTGAATGATTTAAACACTCTTGAAAATGAGGTAAGCTTGCATAATTTTGAAAGCTTACAAGGAAATAAATTTAAACCATGAAAAAGATTTTCAGTTACAGCAACTTAATAGAGAAATTTTTTTCATTAAAATTTATTATAATTCATAAATAAAATAATATTATTTCTTTTAATAGTTAATCTTTTTCAGTGTGTTACTGAATATTTAGTATTACCATGGTTGTATAATATCATGTTACTTCATTCTAAAAAGATGTAATAGTGTGTATTATGTTCATATTACTGTGAGTAAGAAGGTGTACGTTTTTTACTTTCTTTCTTAGGTGGACATTCAACCCTGCCGTACTGACCAAAGTGGGTGTCCCATCTGAGGGCAGCTCAGCCAGTGTAGCATCCCAAGTACTGCCTTCACCATCACCTGTCACCTCATCATCATCGACTACAACAACATCATCAATTTCCTTATTTGTTGTTGGTGATCTTGTGCAGATAAGCAGTGACATGGATAAAGTCAAACATTTACAGAGAGGTCATGGAGAGTGGGCAGAAGCCATGTTACCAGTAAGATAGACTTTAGTCACATCAGCACGTTGCATTGCTCTCAATCTGTATTTATTTGGTAACTTTTAACCCACCTAATGCTAGCACATCAGTTACTGACATTATGAAATTAGCTTTATATGTTCTTTTTAACTTTAAATTTCACACTAAAAACCAATAAACCCATGTTGTACGCAAATTGTTTTATCAGTAGTACATAACGTACTAGTATTAAACTTGAAGCCACTAATATGGGCACTCGGCCATGTTGGTAGCGGGCATTACCCCTAAATCTACCATGAATAAAAGTCTGTCCATGGCTGCTAACAATCAGGCTTACTTTTATTCATGGTAGATTTGGGGTAATGCCCGCTAGCAACGTGGCCTAGTGTCTATATATTAGTGGCTTCAAGTTTGATACTAGTGTAATAAACGTTATGTACTTATTGATAATTATATTATAAATAATTTGTAAATTTGTACCACCTTACATGTATTTATTATTTATGCCACATCCCACAAGTGCAATGCTTCACTCATATTTATAAACAGTATTGATGGATTAACTTCAATTGTCCTGATCCCAACAAAAATTAATGTAAGATTGTAAATTGTATCTTTAAGATTGTATCCATAAAGGGAAAGTGAAAATAGACCAACTACATAAGGTATTCTAAAACTTTTGAAGCCATAATATATTTGCCATTGGTTTTGCAAAACATGTCAAGTCTTTTACAGATCTGCATGAAATCAATTATTTCACCTAACTGGTACTCCAATCATTTACTTATTTTGTTGTATCCATATAGTTAAAGCTAAAAGTTGGAAAAATTATTTCCTTAGTGACTTTCTGTAGTACTATTGAAAATGGTGTTTAACTATTCACTAGATTTATCCAAATCCTGTTGCATTCATCAATTTCTTACAGACACTTGGTAAAATTGGAAGAGTTCAGCAGATTTATCATGATGGCGACCTAAAGGTAATATGTCTTCAAAGCTCAATTTGTTGTCTCTTGAGTAACTTGTCTGGGTAGATGCTTATACAGAGTGCACAATCTTAGAGTGCAAAAATATAGACCTGTAGAGCTTGTAGCTGTTTTTGAATTTATGTTGAATTTCCAAATAGACTTTGATTTTGATTCTCTATGCAGTGAAGAACTAGAACTAGTAATAGATCTGTTAACTCTAAACCTTTTTGACCAACATCCACAATCATGCTATCAGATATTAGCAGTCATTGTTTTGAAAATATTGAATACTTTCACATCAATTACCAGCTTTGTTTACCAGACCCTGAAATTTTGTTTGTTACAAAGGTTTTCTTTCAAAGGTAAAAGGTTTGCCGTAATTGTCCTTAAATGTACAGGTTGAAGTGTGTGGAACTTCATGGACCTACAACCCATCTGTGGTGTCGAAGGTTGCATCAACTGATTCCTCTACCCTCGGTGCTGCAGCAGGTGGTAAGTAAATGGAGTGCTTGTGATTTGTACCGTACTGCAATTAACTTGTTCCATTGATATTCAGTGTATAAATCGTAGCTTCGTGGACACTGTGCTCGTTCCCAATGATACATGTGGAAAACTATATCATCTTTTGCATTACTCAAAAACTAAAGTCAAAACAAAACTACAGCAAATCAGTTGTCTTTTGTGCATCACAAATAAGTAACAGAAACTTATTGAGATTATTTTTATATACATAATTTATTCGCCAGAGAGATTGTCTGCTCTTCTCAAGAAACTTTTCGAGACTCATGTGTCCGGTGACTCAGTTGAGGAACTTGTCAAAGCAGCTGCTAATGGTGACTCACAGGTGGTTGAAGAAGTATTGTCACGCCCTGATGTCAGTGTAAGTTGAGGGATACTTGTTGACACTAAAGTTTAAAAAATATGAAAATGCGTCAAGAGGTTGGTAAAACATGTGATTTAATCAACTCTTGATTTAAATTTTTGATCATTGGCGTAGGTAGATTAGAAAACAACAATTGCTCCAAGAAAGGGCTAACGCTCAAAACCCCAGGTTCTTATTTTTTTCAACCTAGAGTTAAATAAATGATGTTTTAATTAAGTCGCATGTAGTTATTATTCTTAAAATCATGACATTTTTTCCCTTAGTAACCTGATTGGTTCCAGTGAGAGTAAGAGGGGTGTAATAATCTTGCCTGCAATTGATAAAATGAACCATACCATACGTTCGTTGCTGTAGGGTTTGAAATAACATCCAGCTGCAGGCGAAAGCCGGCATTTTTTTTTGCCTAGCTTGTAATTTAAGTTTAGCTGTAAATTACGAATGACAACGTATGATTAATGATATAGCTATTTCCTGTAGTTCCTTTTAGGGCCCGTTCAAACGGATGAAACATGTTGGTCAAACATTATCAAACATTGTTGGACGCAACATGTTTGACCCGTTTGAACAGCACAATTAAACATGCTGGACGGTGTTGAATAAAGACTTTGCTCAAATTTTTTATCCAACATCGTCCAACATTTTCGCTCGCGTGATCAAGAATACGCCACAACACCACCCAACAATGTTTGACCAAGATGTTTGATCCGTTTGAACGGGCCTTTAGACTACAAATTAACAGAGCAGTCTATCATAATATTAAATTACTGTCTCCATCTTTCGTTTTGCATTTAAAGTGCTCTCGCGTTCAATTTATTCAGCGTTTGTCTTAAGAATAAAATACTTTAAGGCTGTGGGGAAATAATATAATAATGATATGAAAACTGATTTTATCCAGAGATCGTTACAGTCGACAAAATGTTTTACCTACAAAAATAACTAGCAAATTTCCGATGTTTTCTGAAAATTACTTCAAGTCTTGTTAATATAAAAACTTCTGAAAAAATAATTATATCTTTATTGATTGACCACTGTTAGTTTGTGTATTTAGAAAAATATGCCCTCAGCCTACATCCTTAGGCTTTATAAAATATTCCAATTGTAGTGCACTATTTTCTGTAGATGTTGCTCATGCTACGACTATACGATAATCGTTTCGTAACTTCATAGCTCATAAACAGGGTTAAAACTTAATTCGAAAAGTTGTAAAGTGTAGTTTATTTATTGCTATTGGCTCATTTGTTGTTTGATTTTCCACCACAAAGGTGAATGGGGTATTTGCCGGTCATACAGCTCTGCAAGCCGCAAGCCAGAATGGACATGAGGAAGTTGTGAAGGTGCTTCTTAGACACAAAGCTGATCTTGAGATCGAGGTAAATGCCTTAAATTATCTCTATAGACCTTTTCTAAATATGTGGAGATGGTTGCATTCTAAGAGAAGGGTTTGCGCGGTCCTTAAAAACTTTAAACATCAATATTTTTTTATGTTTTTAATCTCAAAAACTTAAAAACTCTTGAATTAAGACTTTGTCCACACAATAGCATGTCTTTTTTACAAAATCCTACAGGGGCTCAGAAGCTTGGGGGGACAAGGGGGGCAATCCCCCCCTCCTCCCCACCTTTTTCAAGATTTAAATTTCTAAAACAGAAAAGATGGTGTTTCTTTAAAATAATTATTCAGTTGACCATTCAATTCAAAAAGATCTCTGATTGCAAAGCTGGAGGCTTCGGTTCGATCCCTAGTCTTCCAAGGGTTGAACTTTTGCATGGCCTTCCTTTCGCTGCAGTGTCTGCTTAACACCACAGAAACTTGACATAAATATTGGCTCCATGGGCCATTGGGAGCGTAAAAATGTTAAGCTTTAAGCTCTGGTTGTTGCAGGACAAAGACGGAGACCGTGCAATGCACCATGCCGCGTTCGGTGACGAGCAAAAGGTGGTCGAGCAGTTATCGGGAGCTGGTGCCGACCTGAACGCTAGAAACAAACGGCGCCAGTCCCCGCTTCACGTGGCGGTAAATAAAGGTCATACTGGAGTCATAAAAACTTTGTTACAGCTTGGTTGCCATCCAAGTTTACAGGTGAGAGGCATAACGTCAATGGGAAGGGTTTCAGACCGATTTTTAATCTTAAACCAAGAAAAACTACATGATAAAAGTCAATATCCTCTGTTGCTTACAGAAATGATTGATTACTTGTTATTGTGCAAAACACACTCACAAGGAAAGAGTTTCGACTCATGTTCTCAAATGACTTTGAATTATTTTAAAGACTAAATTTGTCATTACAAGCGACTTTCAGGTCTTACCAATGTGTTGAATTCATAACTTTTCAGGGCTTGACATTTATATTTAGGTTTGTGGGATGTTGCTGGAATGATAATCACAATTTTATCATATCGGGTTGGAAAATCTCGTCCGATCCTGCAAAAAAGCCGTCCGGCCCTCTTCGGATGTAACCTTTGTACTTTTGGGAATAATTATAATAAATATGAGAATGACAAAAAAAATGATTATATTAATAACGATGACGATAACGAAGACGATGGCGATGACGGTACTAATCTTTTAGCCCTATTTTACGATAAAATTTGGGTCATATGATAAAATGCTTATTGATTGAATTGGTCGGGCAGGACGGGAAAATATTTAACTCGAGGACATTTGTAAGGACCGAGCGGCCTCCCACGCTGTCAATAAGTACATAGTATTGATGGAAGATGCGTTTTAGTTTCAAGTACTTTCAGTCAGTAATCTGGGCACTATAAGGCAACATTGATAGCGGGTATTACACCTTACATCTACCATAATGCTAATCTTGAATGTTAGCAAACAGGGACAGCTGTTTCGGCATTATTAGGCTTTATCAGCATGGTATAGCTCGCAATCAGGGTCAGGTTACAACATAAGATGATAAAAAACAGAAAAAGCATAATGCTTGTGGGATTCAGGTGGAATGTAATCACAATAAATAAGTAGGTCTTACGCGCCAGTATCAAGTGTCTACAGTCATTAATATGGGCACTAAGTTCAAGTTAGTATCAAACATTACCCCTTAAATTTACCATACATAATGTTGATCCTGAATGTCAGCAGCCATGCACAGCTGTTTCGGTCTTTTTGGGCCTCATCAGCATGGCAAAGCAAACTCGGGTCCTTACGCAAGAGCAGTAAAAGCAAATTGGAATGATAGTCTTAAGTTAAGATAGAAAGTGTGTTCTAGTATCTAGTTCTTGTAGCCACTAATATAGGCACTAAAGCCACGTTGGTAGAGTGGACATTCTCCCTTGAATCTACCATAAATAATGATGACTCTGAAACATTTTCAGTCATTGATCGCGGTTCCCAAACGAGGTAATTAAGAACAGTGAACGCTTAATGCTTGTCGTAGGAATCAAGATGTTTACAAATACAGGTAACAAAAGTGGGAAGTTATAGCTGATTGTTTTTTTAGAAACCATGATTTATTCAAAGATCGTATGTTTTCAGGACTGCGAAGGTGACACACCTCTACATGACGCTGTTAGCAAGAAGCGTGACGATATCGTGACAATGCTGTTGGACGCTAACGCGGATGTCACGCTTGCTAACAATAACGGTTTTAATGCGCTGCACCATTCGGCACTCAGAGGGAATCCCAGGTGAATTAGTACTATGAGGTGTTTTTGTTTATTTCCTTTAGCAGTTATAACAACATATCAGTTAATAAATTATTTATAATCAGTCTTTCCCATCTTGTGAGGGTTAACTGACTTGCGACTAAGGCTCAGGCCAGAATATTTCCCGGAAACGATCGTTTCCGGTTACGTGTCGGTTCCGTGCTGGCAAAATGACGGAACCGAAAACTGGTTTCCGACAATTTCTGAAATCTCCAGGCCTGATATACCGTATTATAACTAATAAGCTATCAATTTCCATATACAGCTATACATGTAGTCAGTAGACGTAATGCTTGCTTACTAGAAATGCATTTATTATAAAATTCCAACCCTACTTTTTATAGTCTCCTTTATAAAAAAATAGGTTCCCATGATCAGAATTTACAGAACCGAAAAGTGGTTTCCGACAGTTTCTGAAATCTCCAGGCCTGAGGCTGTATTCAAATTTGCAGTTTTCCCCTTTCCTTCTCCGTTATTAAAAACAATGTTGATCGGTTTCCTGATATCTTCTTAAAACATGGCAATACCATATCAACTCAATTTCATTAATTTACTTTCCTTCACAATTAAATCCTGCCTTCATTTCAACCTATTGCATCAAAACATTTGGGTTTTTACCTACATCTATTCTTTTTTTCATATATATTTTCCTCGTCAGTTTTTTCTTCGCTCTTTTCAAAATTCTCTCCTCATTCACCTTCACAGCCCATGTCTGTGCACCATACACTAATGCAGGCCTAGATAATGTTCACCAAAAAAAAATTGTACAATTTTACTAATAGTTGGAAATTGATAAATGATCTTTTCACTAAAACAAGTGAGAAAGTTGCAAATGTTTGGACGGCTTCTACTTGGTTTAGAAAGAATTGTCATCCTAACTCGACTTTTTTTTTACTTTCCGCAGTGCGATGCGTATCCTGCTTAGCAAGCTGTCTCGACCGTGGATCGTAAACGAAAAGAAAGATGACGGTTATACAGCCCTCCACTTAGCAGCACTCAATAATCACATAGAAGTTGCTGAACTGATAGTTAAACAGGTAATGTACTTCTTCGATTCCGAAATACTGAGATATATTTCCTGCACCACTGAAGTTATTATGCCTTTTACCTACCTTTTTTGGTTTAGCTCACGGATGGTCAGTAGAGCTGCCCATCTTCATAACGTTATTTCATTTTGAACAATCCCTCGAATTGTGATGATCAAGACTATAGTCACGTATTTAAAATCCATAGACCACGAAAAGTAAAAATGGCGTTTTCCATGACAATAAATTTGCTCTTTTTGAAACCCCTTTTTTTGGGCAAAGATAAGCAAATCGCTATTAATTTTCTTTAGAATCCCAATAGATACAGTTTGACTATCAACAAAATAGAAGACGATTCAGCTTCCTTTCATTACAGAATTTGTCTTTTGTCAGGGTAAAGCCAATAAAGATGTACAGAACTCAAACCTACAGACTCCACTTCACCTAGCAGTGGAAAGACAACATACCCAGATCGTAAGGGTAAGTACAGAAGATTATTCAAGCACCGTAACATCAGTTGCACTTATATGTCAAAGATACCTTTTCTATATTTCGACGTTTATCACGTGATAGAGACGAGTTGACAAGGATAGAACTGGGCTGGGACGAGACTTGGGACTGGAACGAGGAAATAAAATAGGCTTGTGAGCAATAAAGATATTACGCGTTGAGCTTTATCCGAGCACTTTGAGAATTAGCACTGACCAGACCTGAAGCACTGTGGTTTAAGGGTTATAATCGTCAAATAAAGTTGATTTGAAACTTTGTTTGAAAGCAATCCCGAAACAAATTGTTTTGGTGAGAATTTGATAGAACTTAAAAAATCGAATTTGAACAAGTTTGATATATAGCCAAAGAAAGATAGGGGTTATCCAAAGCTACTGTATGTTAGTGTTTTATGACCAAGTTTATATTTTGCAATTGCATAAATTGTTTATGGAAAAGTAAAGATCCAACTTTGATTGACATGCTCCCGAAAGCTGTGACTTCAAACCTTGGATGTAAAGGTGCTGTATCACACTGAAACAACTTGAAGTTATTTTAGGCTTCTATTTTTGAGAATTTAAATGAATACATAACCGTGAACATCACTCTATAACGCTTTGCTGATAACCGCGGTAAAACTAGATCACAGTATTCACTTTACACCTTTAAGTGGCATTAATTGCGGCGTGGTTGACGCAGAGGGAAATATCTCTGTCTTCCTTCCTACCCTGTATTTTACGTATCACTGAGGAGGGCGTGTGCCGAAAGGCCTTTGGAAAATAAAGTACATGATCGTAGCTGAATGGCGGACTGGTTTGTCTTTATATTGTGTAAGGAATACCTCTGTTTCGATTAGGTTTACTTCAGGGAAGAATATTAAACCCAGCACAATAATTGCAACAACTCTGTAGGTAACCGAGTAGCTCCGAGTGAGTTTAATCACCGAACTCTGATCATGTAATTACAAACAAAAATTCCGTGACTACTGTACCAAAGTGAGTCCGACTACAATTGACTGGCTAGCAGGTAAAATTTCAACGAGCTGAACTCTCCCAAACGAAACGTATTCCTTGAAGAATTTTACTGATATCTCTAAAATCCTCTGGTACTCTATCTTCTTTTGTTATAAACACGTTTTAGTCTGGCTAGAATTGGTTTTCTTCCTTTGGTAAAACTAAACTTTAAAGATATTTACTCAATTCCAAAATGGAGGCTCCTTCGTCAAGCTCTCTCTACTTCGTGTATGCTAACTTTAATAGGCCTAGTTGCGAATTATATTTAGGCGAATTAGCCGTAACATATTGATTGTGTTCAATCCCTGGCTCTTTTGAATGAATTGAACATTTGCGTGACCTTCTTTACCCCAAAGCTGGCTCAGCTTTCAATCCTTACGAGGTTGGCAAATAGGGTATAAGTACTTCGTTAGGGCTAACCTGCGATGGATCAGTGTACCGTCCAGTGGGAGTCACAGACTTGGAGGTAACTGCCGGCTCTATGAGCCACGAATTAAAAAGGAAAGGAATTTATAAACTCGATGGAGGATATTCTAGGGGTCAGGTATTAAGTTGTTGTTGATTCAGGTTTCTTTTTCATGTTTGTTTTTGTTTGAATTAGAGTAGAGCTCTTTTGAAATATTTAAACCAGTATTTGTTCCAACAATTGTCGTTAGTGAGTTTTTTACCGCAACAATTTCATCTTTACATTTTTGTCATTTCTGATTAGCTGCTGGTCCGTGAAGGTGCAAAGCTTGATATCCCAGATAAAGATGGAGACACACCTTTACACGAGGCACTTCGTCACCACACATTATCCCAGTTGAGACAGTTACAGGATATGCAGGACGTAGGAAAGGTATCATAATATATCAAAGAATGTTGTTCAGTAGTACGAAAGAAAGAATAAATACACTCGTTAGAAAAAACGGTATATGCCCTGAGCGGGAATCGAACCCACGTCTCCCTGTTTTCTAGTCAGGAGTGCTAACTATTACACCATCAGAGACCACCACGCTGGCAACATAGCAGTTTCGTGATTAGTTTGCAGAACACGTGAGGATTTCTTGGTCCAATTTTTTCTATGATCGAGTGAAATGCAATTGCGGCTTAATACTACTGTAGTGTGTTTCACCTTAATATAGGGCCCAGATCCACTGAATAACACCAAATGTGAGGCATATATGAAACAACAACACGGCTTGGCCCAAGCCTATATACAAACATATATCAAAGGATGTTGTTCAGTAGTACGAAAGAAAGAATAAATACACTCGTTAGAAAAAATGGTAAAGAAATCGATTCGTTTGTAGGTCCAGGTTGAGGACAAATGTCATTAATTAAAATAATTTGAAGTTCAGGAGGGTTAAACGATGAAGTCGAATTTCTGTAGTATTGGAGTCTTGATCTTCGAAAGTGACATCTGACGACTTTAGCCATACGAATATAATTACGATTGATGTCAAAGGAAAGCGAAACAAACACACAGGTAGCATAGAAAAGCAAAAGTAAAATGCAAAAAGCGGGTTAGATAAAGTAATATCTTGGATTAAATAAAGTAATCTCATGATTCGAAATAAACTTTTTTTACGAAGCCGCAAAATGGCGAATACATATTTTTTAGTCGCAAGGTAACAAAATTTTCTTACCAAAATTTCCTGTAGAATCATGGTCCCCTTTATTGTCCTTTTCCCTCCTTCACCACTCAGTCTCGAGAATGTCGTATAAAAAGTTAAAGGTAAATAAAAAGCATTCGAACCAGATGGTCCATCAAGAAAAACAACAAAGTAAATGCTATCTGAAGATAAAAGTTAACATTAACGCACCTATACAAGACATCTTTATGTGTTTTTCAGTTACTGATGGGTCTTGGCACACAAGGTGCTGACAAGAAGAGCAGTGCCTCAATCGCATTATTTCTCGCAGCACACGGAGCTGAGTTGAATATCAAGAACAAAAAGAACCAATCACCTCTTGACCTCTGTCCTGATCCTAATCTCTGTAAGGCACTCGCTAAGTGTCACAAAGAACGCGGAAGGTAACCATTAGTTTTTCTTTTAGTTTTACCTTCGAGAAATTTATTGTTTTCTACGACAATAGGTTATACTTCTTAATACAGCTAAATCAAGCCAGTATTCCATCGCAAGGTTTAGTGTTAATTTATATGACATGTATAAGATCAGTAATTGATTATGCTATGCCTGTTTTTTTATCATGCGCTTTCACAGTATTTGACGAACGAGCTTGTACTCCTAGAGAAAAGGGCTGTATCTATTATTACTTCAGGTATTTCTGCAGAAACTCAGGAGTTAGGTATTACACCTATTTTAGATCATTATAATCAGTTATGTTCTACGCTTTTTAATGCCATCAAAGCAGACCAGGCAAACTATAAGCTGGGTGTATTATTACCACCTGCGCACCAACCAGTTTATAACACAAGAAAACGGCGTTATTTTTAACATTCTGAATCTTAAAACTAATAGAACAAAGAACACTGTGCTATGTCAAGAAAGTTTAACATTTAGAATACAAATGTACATTCTATTTTTAATCATAATATTGTTTAATAATTATAGATTATTATTAGTTTAGAGTTCATTTTATTTGTATTTAATTACGTAATTCAGCTGTAGGGCTGCGATGTAATTTTAATTAACCATCTATACCGACATATGACTCAGCATTTGATTAACTGTTTTAAAAAAATTATTGATGTGCGACGATGAGTTGGTACACTACGTTATTTTTTTTCAAATGTTGGAACGAAACATGTTTTTGTTTTGTCAAGTTCAAAAACTTTAATCCAAGTTCCCTGTTATTTATAATGGATAATTTACAACTGCTATTAAAACACAGTAAATTGACGTGAACTTTAAACTCAATCAGTTATCATGTAAACTTGGCATTTATTTAAAAAAGACTTTAGGGTAAAAAGTCTGCGAAAGTTGTCCTTTTACAGCTAATGCGGCCTGAAACTGTTGTTTTGGCACCGTTAAATGAAACTGTTACATCTAAGCTTTTGCCGTTCAATGGCATTATCAGAGATGAAAAGAATACTCAAAACGTTCAAGATATAATTGAATGCGCGCGGTCATTCATGCATAAAGAAGAACAAGACAACTTTGAACAGTGGTACTTTTAGAGTTGTTACTCTCCAGGTATAGGTAAAAGAAAAAAATGGTTAAAAATCTTTATAACAAAATAACAACATGCAAAACACACGATAAAGTCTAAAAGAATTCCCAAACGTTGCTTTTAAAGCTCTGTATAAGCTCCGTGGCAGGAAGCGAGAGCGATGTCCACTGTTCTAACCTATGCCCCACATAAAATTATTCGGATTTGGAATTGAAACGTTGATCTTGTTTTTTATAGTACGCCAAATAATCAGCTGTTTATGGTGCCTGGTAACAGCTCTAAGAACAATTTGAACACAAATAAGGTTGATAACACAGACGAGAGTATTACCGAGTGTATGGTGTGTTCCGATATGAAACGTGACACTTTGTTTGGACCGTGTCTACACGTGGCAACCTGCTCGCTCTGCTCTCCACGCGTCAAGAAGTGTCTCATGTGTAAAGAACCTGTTCAGTCAAGAACCAAGGTAGAACACTATTTAACTGAAGCTAAAGCTAGGTAGCTAAACCCTTTTCCTGTAGCGACGGTGCTTATCACTGGTGTCAGTAGTGTTAAGTGGTTTAGAGTCATTAGGGACCTTAAGCAAGGACGACGACGACGGCTACGAGAACGTTGTCAAAAAATATTGTTCTCCGTTATTGCAATAATATTGCGACTATTCCAAGTCGTTCGGCATAGAAAGTGTTCATCAACATTGCATGGATGAAATTGGTATGAACGGTGTGGTTGTTTGTAGAGAAAATTGAAAATTCATCGTCAGGTGCTCGCGTCCTCTGCATAACTCCAAATTTGCCGAATTCACGTCGTTTTCAGGACGAGAACGGCAAAGAAATGTACCAAATTGTAAAATTTAAGTGTGGGGCATGCAGAGCCATTCTTTTTGTGCATTAAGACTATTATTTCATGGGGTTCCCCTAGCCGTCCTCGTCGTCCTTGCTTAAACGCGAGCAGCTGGTATAAATAGGGGACCCACCTAGGTAAAATTTAAAATTGCTATCAAAATATTAAAATATGGCGGCCGTTAGATGGTGCGGTCATACACTTGAAAGTTTAATGCTGTACAGTTCAATTGCTTTTGGAAGAAGAACTAAATAAACTCCGATTCCAAA
The DNA here is from genome assembly GCA_025447995.2 of Isaurus tuberculatus. Lineage (NCBI taxonomy): Eukaryota > Metazoa > Cnidaria > Anthozoa > Zoantharia > Zoanthidae > Isaurus > Isaurus tuberculatus. Next base: position 4,527 of record JAOEHV020043390.1, on the reverse strand, counting down.
AAAAAAATTGTGTAGTTCTTTGCTTATCCTACTCGTTAAAAGGAATGAACATGGTGCCTGTTCATGTACCCCAGTTCTTTACAAATACAAGTGGGCCTTTTGTGCCTAGAAACCGTGGATGAAACTACAAATTTTTCAATATATATATATTGATCCGCTGAAACAGCACAAAATAGCTCATTTATATTAAGTGCGATAATTCAAACAGCTGACAATTCCTAAAAATCAAATAAAATACGACTTTGAAGTCTCACGAATCCTAGAGCATTACAACAGTTATAATAACTAGGTATAATACTTCACTTTGAATCTGAAATGAGTAGCTACCTAAAGTAAAATAAAATCTGTTGCTAGAGGATCAAATTTATCTCTACATGGAATATTCTCCTTGGGAATTTTGTAATGCACAACGACAATACAAGTCGCTTTTTGTTCAGACCATAGTTAGTAAAGTTAAATGGTTGAAAACTTGGTGGCTTTCTTTGTTCTATGTATTTGTTCTCTCTTTCCCTATTGAAATATGACGTTGACCGTGCACAGATTACAAAAGGTTTTCAGATGTAAATAAGGAAACGGCCAATAGACTAACGAGCCATCACACCTAGAACAAAAGACCATAACCGTGACTGTGCACACAACAGGAAACAAAGCAGCATTGTAATATTCTTTGTAGTTTTCTAAGTTTGCTAACCATTTAACTCTACTGACTATTTTCAGACATCAAAATCGATTAAGCGTGCTTATATTTGAATGAGAATATCCTAAAACTAGTATATCATACGTCAAGTAAAGCTGGAATAAATTTGAATTTTAAAGCTTAAAGAAAAACTCTCACTAGAATCTAGGCGCTCATTTATGCGTCGGTGGCGAATATATTGCCAGTTCCGAGGGATCCTTGCGGACATCACCGCCCGAGCTCTTCCCACTTCATCTTCTGGTATATCGATTGTAACCTGGCTTTCCAAGTTTCAGCGTGTAAATTATTTAATCCAAAACAGTAAAAAACATGTTTAAACAGTACTTGTAAACGAGTCATTTCAAACAGCTTTGAAAACGTTAAGAAATAAAAATCATCGATCATCTTCAAGCTGCACGCCATGCATCTCAATACGCCACACATTGAATCATCAATAACGTTAACCACTAGAAACAGCTTTTATAAACAATTTTTTTTTTATTTGAACCAATAATGAGCGTCAATAGTATCGAGTTGATAGGATTTGTTCGCGTCGCACGCGGGACGATTGAAAACAACGGCTGCGGTGTTCGTTCTTTAATGATTAACTAATCAAAATCTTCCTAAGGAAGGTCTCCTTTTATAGCAGCCGCTCGCTTTTAAGCTCCCTATTGACTCCCCCTGGACGGGACACTATTTCCGTCAGGTCAGTTCCAAGCAGAAGCAGGAACGCATTTGCTGACCTCGTAATGATGAAAAGGAAAGTAAGCATTGGCGCGAAAGAAGGTCATGTAAATTTTTGAGTTTCGGCAGAGCCACGGTTCGAACCTGGAAACCTGTGGCTGGACGACCTACCATTCCGCCAGGTGTTAAACTCAGACACTCTCAAAGACAATCCATTCTTTGTTCCTTAAAGAAAAATCTAGTTTTTTAGATGCCAAAATGTGTTCAGTTTCCTGTAAAATTGAGATTTGGACCCGAGTTTTTCTACAAAATTTCTTGTTCTGGTTGTGCAGCCAGTTATTTTGTGAAAACCGTCCAATGCTTAGCTACTCGTGTGAATAAAGGTCTCCCAATGGAAAAGGCTCCGTATATTGAAAGCTCTGAGGGCAGCCGCACAGTTAAGCATGTTCACGAGTCAATTCGGCATATTGTTTTCCTATTTTAGATTCCACCGCGACATAATTCACATTAAAAATCGGAGCTATAAATGTGTACTATGAAAACCCTAGCTTAATTAGCCAGATTTGACATTTTAAGCTTCAGCTATCTTTGTGTAACCTTTCCGTTTTTTTTTATTTTTAAAGTGGTTTTGTATAAAATTTCATTCAGTTTAATAAAAAAATTAGTTTTACACTGTAATTAAAAAAAGAGAAAGAATACCGGCGTTTTGGGCGTTATTCCTTCGTCGGAATAAAGTGGTAAGGAGACTGTTTAAATAGGAAAAGGTGTGTAGAAAGTTTGAACTAAACAATGAAAGATAAAAAGAGATTCATAATACCAAGAGGAGATTGGGCGTCTTTTTTTATTACGGTATAAAACTTAAAACTTTTTCTGTACAACTGCTTTTTTAGAAACACCGACGCAATCAATCATCATCAAATTTTCATTCAGCTGATACAACTCATTCATATAGATTGAAATCATTTTCAACTGTTCAAAGTTATTTTAAACTTTTAAGATTTCAATCTTTATTTGTTAGCAATTTTATCATGAGAATTGTATTTTACAAGTCATTATAAGCGTTTTCACTCTAACTTCGATCCCCTGGGTAAAAAGTTTTAATGTGTTAACCTATACTTATTTCGCATTAGATTGAAGAATGCATGGTGTGCTCGGACAAGAAAGCCTCCGCCCTGTTCAAACCGTGTGGTCACATGGTGGCTTGTGAATGTGAGATTGCTTTCTACTTTGATATTGAGAATATCGTCTTCTTGATGGTTGTGAAGTTAAACTATCTATCTCACCAAAATATGATTTTTACTGATTAGGACAGTGCAAAAAAAAAAAAAGTTATTAAGTTCTAAATTAGATTTTGCTATCAGTTTTTAGTTTCGGAGTTATAACGGTGAAACACTCAAATTTGAGTCTTTTTGAAAAAACAAGTTACGTGCCTTGCCTACTTGCAAAGAGCATGGGAACTAGGATACATACTACTCAAAGAAATAGGCCTTGGTGTTTCTCTGTTAGAATATGCTTTTAAGATGTGTTGTGGCCATTTCTTGTTTAAAACTTTTCGGCAGCAAGCTCTAATGGCTATATATTCAAACAAACATGCAGCAGTTAACATGATCCTAGTTCCCATTCCTTTTTAAAGGAATTTATGTAGCGTCTATTAAAATAGGCGCTATTTTTCTTATTGAAAATAATCACTTTGAGCCGTTATAACTCCGAAACTAAAAGTCTTAAGCAAAATCTAATTTAGAACTTATGAAGTAACTTCTTTTGCGCTATCCGAATCAGTAAAAACCTTTTTTTTTTCCGTAGCTTGTAGCTTGTTAATGAAGAAATGTGTTCAATGTCGAGCTCAAATCAGTGAAACTGTCTCCTTCATAGTGTGTTGTGGAGGAAAGGGTAAGTCTCCCTGATTCATCATTGGATAAACCATACTCCCCTATACTTTTCATAAATGTAAAACTAAACTTCTCTCCAACTTTGATCGTAACACTAATCTAAGGAAGGGGAAGAGAAATTGTTTTCTAGAAACAAAGATTTCCGTTCCACCACATTTCTGTACGAGTTGTATCACATCTGAGCACACTGAGGTAAAAAATTTATCAATGTGAACTGTCTGTTGCCTTTCGTATTTGCTGTTTATCATTATCACTGTCTCAGTTATCACATTCAGAATTAATTACCGTTATCCTTATCATTGTTGTAGATTTGGCGTATACAACTTTAAATGTTAATTTTATTGTTGTTACAAGTGAATATTATTATTATAATTCTGTACGCCTAAAAAGATATTGTATTCTCGAAATATATCTGCCTGCCTTTTTTTTCTGTGGGTTTATTTGTGGTTCTGTTTGTCTCTCTGTCTAGCTATCTATTTTTCATTTTGTCTGTCTGTCAATTTGTTTATTTGTCTATCTTTTATGTATATTTTTGTCGTTATTACATTATATCTCAGTTATTTTTTTTTAGCTTCGCCACCCCTCGCTCAAACTGCTCCAGTCAAAGAAGAAATTTCGTCTCAAGATTTCAATCAACTTCAACAGCAATTACAGGATATTAAAGAACAGGTAATGTTGCCTTCTTTATCTCGTTAAACCAAATAGGAAAACAAACAAAACAAACATTTTTATTATGTAATTTTTATTACCCATTATCGTTACAAAAAATATTGTCCGTTTTATCTTTTAAAGCGTTTTTTTAGGAATTTGTTTCTATTGCACCGTTTAGTTTTAAAATAACGAGGTAGAATAAAAGAAGCATTACTGTTTCTGCTCACATTTCCTCGGACAGACAGTTTCAAAGAATACAAACAACAATAGATTGTTTTCACCCGACGTCATAGCAGCCATGTTGATGTACCTTTACATAAAACGTTTTGATGATTTCTTTCGTTTGGGACACTAACATGGCCGCCGCATCTGTTGTCTATCACTGTATAGGGTAATACCTATAGAAGTACTTTACAACCTCTGTTTTTACTACAAAAAAAGCTCTTCGTATAATTACTTATTCTAAATTTGATGAACATACAACTACAAGTCCAATGTTTAAACAGCTTGGTATCCTGAAATTACACGACTTAACAGTTCTTCATAATGTCCTACTAATGTACAATTTTTATACAAAAAACCTTCCAGCTGCCTTTGATAATTTTTTCATTTTAGCTAGAGAAAGGC
>JAOEHV020043281.1:0-17426 GCA_025447995.2 Isaurus tuberculatus | reverse complement strand
ATCTGTGCACGGTCAACGTCATATTTCAATAGGGAAAGAGAGAACAAAAACCTAGAACAAAGAAAGTCACCAAGTTTCCTAACCATTTAAATCTGCTAACTGTGGACGATAGTTGTCCTTATCCATTGAAATTCCATTCTTGAATAGCGGTGTCACTTTTGCGTTCTTCCAATCTTCAGGAACAGCTCCTTGAAGGATGCATTGATGATTCTAGTCAATGGTTTAGCTGTAATAACGACGGAATCTTTTAAAAGACGAGGGGAAATATTATCTAACCCACTTGCCTTAGTTGTCTTGAGCTGTTTTATTAAGTTTGCTACCAGCTGCTTATTTACAGATGTGAATCTCAACTTAACTGTTTGGTTTACAGTAGTGTTTATGTCAACATTGAAAAAAACAGAGGTAATATTCTTTATGGACTGCAGCAGACGGCTGATATTTGAAGAGAAAAAATTGTCAAGTCCATTTGCGATGATCTTCGGATCAGAAGTAAGATGGCCATTTACGTTGATGCATTAAGTATTAACGTCCTTCTTTACTCCTGGAAGTATTGACTTAATTGTTTTCCAAAAGGCTTTAGTGTCATTTTTTATTAGGTTGTAAGAGTATTTTCTCAAACATGTGGTGGTTATTGGATAACTTATTAGGATATTGTTAATATGTTAAAAGAGCGAAATTTGATTCGTGGATGAAATATCTTTAAACTTGATTGGCAGCTTCAAATACTTGGGCTCAAACTTTGCTAACAGCAAGAAACATTTTGACATCCGTAAGGCGTTGCTTGTTCTGCATGCAAGAAGCTTCACCAAATATTGCAGTTCAACATCTACAGTACAGAAAAGTCAAGATGTCCTTCCTTTGAACCTCAATGGGAAGCCTTCTTCTCAGTGCTGCGACATTCACCATGAAGAAGGATATAGTAAAGTGCCTTGATGGTCTGTACACACGTATACTGATGAGAGCTCTGGTAACTTCTTTCGCAATAAAAATCAGTTGATATTGGACCTGATTTTTACTCCTATTGGAAAGATGCAGTCAACAGTTGGTCAGTCACTAACTACATAGATGTTCTCGCCCACGACACCGGCTTTATCTAAGGCAAACCTCCTGCTGCCATGTTAGCTGGCAAAATGCTTTGAGCAGTCATCTTGGCAGTGGCCGAAGAAAGTAATACAAGTAATAATAATGATATTTACTGTATATTTAACTATCTGAGTTTAATAGTAGAGTTGCGGTTTTTCTTTTTCAGGTGAAGCTACAGGGTGCTGCTACCTCGAAACAGGAACAATTGCTCACTGAAAAAGTAAGATCCTAGGGAATAATACTGAATTGAAGATGTAAGCACTAAGTTGTAAAATAGAAAATTAAGTCGACAAGGTATACAAATTGGTATTCATATAGCCTACCAAACTTATCACTTGGCGTTTCTTTCACCTCATTTGAGTTCACTTACTGTATGATCAGTTACTGAACAACACAAGTAGAATTAATAGCGTATAGACCATCTCAATCACAGAAAAATAAGCTGAGTGTGATTTCATTTCTTAAGGATTTCTGAGTACTCTTGAGTCGTTGACTAGTAGCTGATCTGTTGCTAATAACTGATGACTTTCATTTTCATCTTGATGTCCTAAGTTGCTTTTGAGCAGCGCGCTTTATGAATCTGCATGAGGGCGTTAATTTTATTCGACAAGTAAATGCTTCTACTCATAACGGGCATACACTGGGTTTAGTTATCACAAGGAATAACGTTCAATTTTTGAGTAGTATCAGGGTGGCAGATCCAAGAATATCTAATCACTTAGCAGTTCACTGTGCGTTGTGCATTAGAAACCCAGGTTTTGCAATAACGTTCAGAAAATTGTGATCAATTGTTAGGGACTGTTTTGTCGAGGATGTTCAGGCGCTCGCTCAGCACCAAACCCTTGACAATGTTTTAGGCCTTACTAACTGTTATGACATACATTGTGGGCGCTATTCGAACAACATACGCCTGTTAAGAACAGCGTTTTTACTGTATGGCCTGCCGGGCCCTGTTACAACGATCAGATAAGAATCGGAAAGGCTAAAGAAAAAAATTTGGAACGGTTATGGTGTAAAGATAAACTCATAAAAAACAGAGAATTGTATGTAGGGCAACGTTATAATGTCAACAAGATAATCATGATCATGGACTCGAGGATGAAATTTCATGCTTGTGTTATTGAAGAAAATAACTCCGATCAGCATGTATTGTTTTCAACGTTTAACAAACTGTTTCATCAGAGGGCAACACGAAGATTTCCGTCACATGACAACAGCCTTGATCATGCAAATGAATGTGCTGAACTCAATTAATTTAAAAACAAGATACAGGTCATAAAGGACAGTCTCTCATCAACTACTGTAGTATCAACTCATTTAACGATGTTTAATTGTAGTAGTCGCAAAGAGCTTTCTCTAATCAGTTATGCCTCTCCTACTCTGTTGAATCGCCTACCAGTTGATATGAAACATTGCGCATCATTAACAGAACTTAAATGTAGGTTAAATACTTTTCTATTTGAGCGTGTTTTTAGCTAACTATATTATTTTGTACTTTTATTTAAGTTATCGATCTCTTAATTGCACTTTACAACATTTTTAAAACCAGCATTTTATACATACCGTATTTTCTTAAATAGGAGCCGCATTTGGAAAATACACAAAAAAATAATTGTTTCATTGAGACAAAATTTCTGTTTCACATTCCTCTAAGTTTTTATTTGTTAAATCATCCACATGTTTCACCTTCGTCATGCATCTCATCGTCTACCGTTGGCCTTGGTACAACTTGTTTAACAGTACTCTGGCTTCTTCTGTGGTTGGCCTTCTCAGATACGATGAATCTTGTCTAGGTCAGTCGCAGTTAGCGCACATGTATCGAAGGATTTCTTCATACTTTATTTATCAATTATTTTACAAGCCTCAACAACCCTTCAAGTTTTGTTTGATCTCTTGAACAATAGCAATGCAATGGTTTCAAAAATTTGTTTTTAGCAAGCAGTGTTTATAGTGTTTATCCGTGTGGCTTTGAAAATGCAGCAGCAAACCAGTGTTAGTTGGTTTTCTATAAACTTGTGTATCAATCTTTGTTCCGTTCTTGATTATGATGCTGATAAAGGAGATCTTGTTGTCAACGGGTAACTCTATTGTAAACGACCGGCTGGGGTGAAGGCTATTAAGAGAGTAAGAAAACCGACTGCAGAATCAGTGCTCTGCATTATGGCCACGGTATCATCCACATATCTAATGTATAGCATGGGCATCACACCATCGCGAGAAAGCTTGTCTTCAAGATGGCACAGGAAGACATTGGCCATTAAAGCGACCTAAGTCCCGTGGCCGTCTAACGAACTTTTGTCATCCACTCCTTCAGAAAGAGAAAGATGTCAACACAGTACTACGTGAGGTACTACCTAAGAACATAGCAGATTCACTTTCCCCCAAGGGTGCGCCATGGACTTGCTCACCTTTATGCCCTTCGCAAGAGCCACAGAATCAACCTCAGTTTGAGGCCTATTTTATCGGCAACCGGAACCTACTACTATAACTTGGCTAAATGGTTGGAGGAAAAACTTAAACCACTCTCTGTAAACGATCACCAATGCCATTCGTTTCTCTGAAGAAATCCGCAAATCAGACGAGACGAGACGAGAATGACGTATTGTCTTACGCTACATCACTATTATCTAACGTTCCTTTAAAAGAGGCTATCAACATCTTAATCGACAAAGCGTTTCCCGTTTATTGATTTAAGCAAACATGTGCTTTTGAACTACAGAGAAATCAAGCAGCTTTTCCGATTCACTTGCCAGCTTTAACACACAAACTGATTTCATCCGTATAAGAATCTTTGTTTGAAAGAACATTCTAACACTTTTATTCCTTTTGTTATTAATCTATTGTATTACGTATAGTATTTATGAATTTTTATAACTATCTTTTTGACTTGATAATGACCGAAGCTAAACTTCGAAACGTCGTTTTTTAACTAACATTTTCTTAATATGTTTTTAAGAAGTGCTTTATTGCAATTTTTTGTCGTCAATGTTTTTTAATAAATCGCAAATTAATCGAATTATGAATAGGATTACAATTTTGCAAGCTTGGTAACTTTTATGCAAATTTCGCTGTGCTAGTTTTGTTTACACATTTTCGATCAGGTAAGACAACTCATAACATTGACAAGGAAACATAAGTCATGCTTGTAGAAAACTTCCTTCATTGTCAACATTTGGTTGCTTCTTCTCTTGTTCCAAACAGGAAACCGTTCAAGAGCAACAAAAGAAGGAAATAAAGAGTCTCAACAAAAAGTTGGAAGACAAAGAAGAGGAGGTAAATGTCTGAGCTTATTTGGTTTAGTACAGTTTCACCCGTTATTTCATCCGAAGTGTCCGAAGAAAGTTTTATGAATTGAGATTGACATAAACGCATCCCACCCAAAGTGCGAAGCAATGCATTCCTTCCCAAGTTGCAGTGGTAAAAGATATGAAAGATGAACACTATATCAACCTGACAAACCTTAAATTTAGTAATAACACCTGGATAGAATTGTATCAGCCTTAGCCATATTAGATGTAAAGTTCAATGGTAAAGCTGATCAAACTCAAAAAATTTAAAAAGCGCTTGGTCCCTTTTTGAAGACACACAAAAACCGTCATTTCTAATTTAAAATAGCCGTATACGGGATATTTATGTTTTACGAATGATAATTATTTACCTAATAATAATAATAATAATAATAATAAAATGATAATTGTGAAACCTGTCTTTGGTGAATTATTTCTCTACAAACATTTTACAACTTTTATCCAAACATTCCTCAGTCAATTTTGTACCATGTTCTAGTCTTGATAATAATAGGTAAAACCTCAAGCGGCAGCCTCGGTACTACTATGGCCTTGTAGGCTTGGGCAAGTCGTTTGGGTAGACACAACATTCGAATGCATCGTGAAACATGGCGTCTTCTAACACAGAAACTACTGATATTTTGACTAAATTGGAAATTCCCGGAGCTGTTCTACCTCTGGAAACTCCAGAACTGTGCAATGTTGTGCAGCTCGAGCGCGCTGGTTGACTTGCCGTGGTGCTTGTATTTCAGGAAGAAAGATTGAACTCGTCTAAAATATCTGAGTGATGATTTAGTTTTTACCCCTTGCGCATTCATTCATTTGTTTCTTTTTTGTTTGTTTTTTGTTATTTATGTATTGAAGTATTTTACTTTAAAGCTGAAAGTTTAAATAAATTTACAATTTTCATTCAACCATTATATACTGAAGAGTGATGTTGCACTAATACTGAACAGAAGTATGTCTGATCAACTGTGTTTATAAAACCTAATAAATTAATGGAGGTATAATATACACGGACAATAATCTCAAGTGGGTCTTCTGCGAAGTACGAATCTTCTGTGTTCCCTGGTCTGATGTTGCTTTATGAGTGAGATTTTCTTCTAACCCTGAACATTGATATACATTCTTCTATGAGACTGTCCTCTGACACTGATACTTGTGCAAATGTCTTCGAGTCTGCTGTTGTTGCTAAGGAACCATTACTTGGAAGTAGGGCATCATTTCGAGTAGATTGTTTGTTGTTGGGCGGTTCTATTTTCTTCAGTGGCCGTCGCTTATCCTTCAATTTGGTCTTTGGGAGCATTGAACGCAATTGCTGCCGATCAACCTTTTTTTCACCTTCCAAATGTGCAGAGTAAATCCTTGTGCTGTCGCTTTCGAGCTTCACAGTTTTATTCTTGATTAGGTGAATATACTGCTTTCTGATCGAGAGATCCTTTGGAATTCTGTAGTGCTGAAGGCCTGCAATGTTTTGGAAGTTATTCAGACATCCAGGAACACAACAATGCACAGGTTTTGGCATTTTCAACTTAAAAATGGATGAAATCTGTCTACCCAGGCAACTTTTCCAGGCCCACGCGGCCATTCTAGAGCCGAGGCTGTCACTCGTTTTTGCAGTAGGGAATTGTTAAAGTATTTTTCATATCAGTATTTTAAAGGTGTTTGATTAGCTATCGACTTATTTTCGATTCGTTTCAAGATACCGGATCTTTTAACAAATGTACTCAAAAACCTACTCAAAGAGCTGTTTTGAGGACTGCCAGATTTCAAGCGCGCATGAATTAATCGACATCGCGGGTATAAAGCAAAGGAAGACATTTTTTTTCTAATCGAACTACGCTTGGACTGTGGTATGTTGTTATGGATTGAGAAAGATATTTTAACTCGAACTGACAGGCCAGATCATTCAAGGTGTGGTAGAAAGGTAGTGTTTAAAATAGTTTGTGCCCTGCTGATGAAAATCTTGTTTAAAAAATGGATTGTCTGTGCAAAGCTTGCAAAAAGAAAATTTTTGTCAGTACGAAATTATAAATGCACGTTGCGTTTCAGTGCAGCAAAGACAAAGTCACAGATGAAAGACTTTTGTATTTTAAAATTTCTTCAAGATTTAAGTTCCTAAAACTTATCCATTTACGTCTAAGACACGAAATAAACATTTGCATTGCTGTAGGAATCGAGAAATGTTTGTGTCAAAACATGTGGTTGAAAACTATACACGAATGTCTTATCTCTTAATTTTGGTTGTTGCGCATGATAAAATTTGTTGCAGAATTATTTCTTAAAACCGAAGCAATTAAAAATCCACTATTCGACCTGGCAATTGAGAAAATAAGTAATTAAAGGATCTTCATTGCCTCTTGAAGACTTTTATTCGTTTTTAGTTGTTTAAAAGCAATTGTTGCTAAAGGCAATGATTCAAATAACTTGTACAGTTTAAAGCAAATATGCTGTGATTGTACGATAGTGAAATAATTCTCAAAACTTCAAACTTAAGATCTGATGTATTAATACCCATGTATTTAAATACATGGGTTTTGAGCGATTTCAGAAGAATAAATATTACAATTGCAAATTATTTGACAAAGAGAGGGCACTTTGGAGTATGGCCAAACATAGTGTATGTTACTTTATATTTCAAAATTTAGCAATAAAATTGTATCTTTAAATTTAATTAGGCGTTGTGGTTGGTGCAGTTGGTAGCCAGAAGTCCAGTAGTAAAAGGCATCTACTCTCAAAATTCTAACCTATTACATAACTTACCAATTATAACCAAATACAAAAGAAATGTTGTATACGTTTCTGATGTACACAACTGCGCCATAGGCATATTGAGAAGCATCTTCGAATGTGTGAATGTGACTAGCTTTGATTTCTTTGTCTTGCGCCACTTTCAGACATCTGGGAATTTTAACATTCACGAGTTCTGGTAATTCTTCAAACCATTTTTTGACTTTGTAAGTCAAGCGTTCATCCACAGCTTCATCTCATTCTGCACCTGCAGACCACATTTCTTGGAGAAGGATTTTTGATAGTATCAAGTAGAGGGCTAATAATCCCATCGGGTCAAACAACTTGGAGATTTTCTTTAGAAATTCTCGTTTTGTGAGTTCACCTATATCGTCAGATACATTTGCTTTGAATGTAAAGATATCCTCCTTAGCAATCCACAACACACCCAGTGTTTTCACTGAAGGTAACTGTTCCTTGTCTAAATCAACTTCAGTTGCTCTTTCTTCATGGGGACGTTCTCCAGAACTGATGATGAATTGGCTAGCCATTTGCGTGCATACACTCCAGCCTTTCTCCACAATTCAGACAATTGCTTATATAGTTCAGTTTCTTCATTTTCATCGGGAACCGAATCCATGCTATTGTCCATGTAAGTAGATTTCAATACTGTTTCAGCTGCTAATGGGAATTCTTTCTTGTGATCAGTGGCATGCTTCTGAGAAACACACTGTACTTGAAATAGCGACGAGTTAACACCGAAGACAACACGGTTGAATTCATACTCGTGAGGATCTTTGTTGATTTAGGGATCTCCAAAGGAAACGCTGAAAAGTTATATCTTGAGGTGTAATTTCAATCCTCAGGTACATTTCAGCAGTGTCACAGATCAGGGCTACTGGATTTCGTCCAAATTGCACAAGAACGTCAAACAGGTCATTCTGCAACTTGGGACCTTGATGTATAACATCATTTAAAGAAACAACTTTACATTTTGCAGATGCATCAAATAAAGTTCGTGTCTTTGTTGTTTTCCTTTCTGGGCGCACCATTGGAAAGTGAGGTAAATACCATTTTCCTCCCAACTAGTCTGGTGGAACTTTACGGATGTAATTCTTTTTCACATAATCTTCAATCTTCTCTGTGTATGCTTTCGCAATTTCTGGATTTCTAATCAATTTCTTCTCAGTGTTCTGTAAACGGCGAACAGGAACATCAGTTATTTGGCAATTCAGTTTCATCCTCTTTCCATGGATCTGATAATTGGTATGGACCATTCAGAAACTTGAGTGATTCTTCTGCTGTGTCTAATGCACTTTGTTCTTCGTTAGTGAGACAATTGTTACTTTCCACGGTTCCGAGAGTTTAGATTTCCCAGAACTTTTGCATTGTAGAATTTACATCTTCCAGTTTTCTATCTTCTCGCACAAAGCACAGCTATAGGTTTGAACTCTTTATGTCCATCAATTCTTGTTCCAGGATTAGGATTGCCAATGCATGTCCATCTTAGAGGTGTCTGCCTTGCTATTCGCTCTCCAGGTAATCCACAGACATCCTTGTATGAACAATGTAGTTCCACATGGTCGACTCCTATTAGTAAATCCACAATAGGTCTTGGTCCAGTGTTCGGAAATTTGATTTCTTTAAAATGATCCCATTTGCTTGAATGTTGATTCCAATCAATTACTTGCATGTTTCCAGTCACTCTTGTGGTAGTGAAAGCTTGCATTTTAACATTAACACTTCCATCCACACTTTCTAACTCAAATGTCACATGAAGAGTTTCAAAAGTTACAACTTGACCATTCACAACATTGATATTAACAGTCTGTGCTTGACTTTCCAATCCTAATTCTGCAGCAACATCAGCATTTAAGTACGTTTTTTTAAGACTTTGATTCTTCGATTTCTATTCTTGGTTATCACAGGTACACTGCGTAAAGTAATAAATCCTTTGTCCTGTGATTCCATGATTTTTGAGGTGTTGTAAGATCTTTCAATTTCCTTCTCTCCCTTTATCTGCTCCCCCTTTGTGTTAGACTTTGCAACATTAGCTTCAACAGTTTTCTTACTAAAGGTTTCGCTAGTATTAATTTGAGATAGTGTTTGTATTGAAAACAATTCTGTCCAAAATGTCCTTTGCTGAGACAATGATTGTTTTGCAATTTCCCATTTCTGTTGAACACTCATTGTTTTAAATTGTCACAGTTCACATTTCTTTTTGATTTCCGTTGTCTCCACCTCTTGTTTATTTGAATGTTTTAGTTACGTCTTTCTTGCCTTTTTTTGATCTGACATCATTATCCTTTCTTTGCGTTAATATCCTTGAATCCTTCAAAGTTTCCACAGATTCTAGTTTATTTGTTTCGTAGATCCAACGATGATATTGAGCTAACATGGGCTCTGGCATCTTTTTCTGTAATTTTATGTAAAATGATCTATTTCCTAATTCTTCGTGAAGTCCTGCGTCTTTAAAATTAACGATAGTGATATCCAATATATCAGCAAAGCGTTCAAGATCTTTGGCATTTCCATATCTAATTGGCTTGGAGTTATCTAATTCATCCATAAAAATATTGATCTGACGTCGTTTTCCACCATATTTGCGTTCCAGTTTCTCTTTTGCGGTTCATACGCTGCTGCTGAGTGCCAAGCTTCTCAATAATTCTCAACGGTTTGCCTGACACATATTGACGTAATTGAAGAACTTTATATTCAGGCGTCGCCGTTGCTTGGTCACGGGCTTGTAACTCTTTTCTGCGACACTGTCGAACAGCTTCTGAATCTATCGTTGCAATACTCGATGCCTCATCTTTCCTATTATCCAGAGATTCCTGAGCACGATCTTGAGCAAATTCGAGCGATCATGAGTAAATTCTGCGTCAAGTTTTTCCATTTCCGTTGTACCTTGTTGTCGCATAGATTTATCTCTTTTCTTTGCATATTCGGTTGACAATGTCGACAATAATTCCGTTGCCTTTTCTTGATTTTTGTTCAAGATCTCCTGGGCGCCACGTACAGCTCTTCGACTCGGTAAATCATCCTCTATTAACTGAAGTAATTTGTGTCGAGATCTCGTAAAAGCAGATTTGGCTTTCGCCTTTTCTTGTTTCAATTCCTCTATACGGTCCTCAGTCTATTCAATATCCATTTTAGATGCCATTAATAATCAAAGTTCAAATACCAATAAATATCCAAAATCCCAAATTCAATATAGAACCTTCAAAGTCATAAACAACTCAAAATTCAATTTATCGTTGATTTCTCAATTCAGCAAATAATTGTCTGCTTAAATCAAATGCAAGTCCATAAATTCGACGAATATTAATCCACAGTTAAGTGAATTTCAACAAACAAGCCAAAATTTACAGGCAACGAATAATCGGCGAACAGTTCAAATTCAGCTGGTGAACCACAAATTAACTCCAAAACTATTTCTGAATTCAGCAAACTAGCCACAATGCTAATCAAAGTCAATTGCAGGAACAGTCAGCGAATGATCCACTGTTTATTTTTATATAAAACAAATCAATTCAAAGTCGATGTTATAAATTCTTCAAACAAGCATTCTACAGTTCAATTTGAATTCTGAATCATATATTCACCGAACAATCCACAAGGCGGTTTCAATACGATTTCATTTTAGAGTCGATCCCACAAATTAGTCGAGCAATTCACATGTATATTGAAATTCCACAAAGCAATTTAAAGTCGACCTCGTAGTTACCAAACAAACAATCTTGACAGTGGGTTCAGCGCTCATTCCACAAAGCCAGTAGAAAAAAGGTTTCATAACAATCCAAACCTCGCTCTGCTACCATATTTTGGTCAGAAGTCCAGTACTAAGAGGCATCTACTCGCAAAATTCTAACCTATTATTAACTACAATTACCATCAAATACAAAAGAAATACAATACAAATACAATAGAATCTAAATACACAAAGTATTCAATCTAACAAAGCTTACAATCCAAAAATTCTTTTCAGTCCCGGGAGGGAGTTTCATTGGTAACTATTCAGTTCTCCTAAACAGTTGGTAAGATCTATGCCTTCCAACCACAAGGTCCCAGGTTCGATTTCTCGGCTCTGCCGAAATTTGAACATTTATGTGACCTTTAAAGTTCAACTTACAACAGCTTACTCTAAAATTAATACTCTAACCAAAAATCCAGGGCTGGGTTGTTCAAAAGCTGGTTATCTTTAATCGTGGGTTAAGCGGAAATTCAAATGTCGATTTCTTCACAAGAAAGGGTTTGCATTGCTCACAAACACTATTCAGAATTTTCAACCATACAAATATTTCAACCCCAAATTTCCAAGTCAAATTTGTTTGTGGAAGAAAGGAAACATGAACACGGATTTAAAACTTAACCCTGGGTCAGTGCTAATCACCCTTTGAACAACCGGGCCCAGCTTGGTTTTCTTAGCCTGCAACTCTTAACGAAACGTCAAGAGGGCAATTCTTTGTGATGCTTTACCATCTTTCAACTTTCAACAAAAACGAACTATTAAACAGGGAGTTCATAAGAGGGTTGTATCTGTAGAACTACGTATTAATAGTCGAATGAACTTAGCTTTTCTAGTTTCAAAAATGATAGCACTGAGTGTAATCAGCTTTCTGGGCCAGTGTCCTTGTTATTTCTTAGAACTGCTTGTATTTGATAAGGGCTGAACTTCTATTTACATTTTTCAGGTAAAAAAATTAACAGAATCCTTGGAATCCACGGTAAGCAAGCTTGAGGAGAGCAAACAGTTGTTGAAGACAAATGAAAATGGTTGGTACCACCTGCTTTTGGTTACGTTAGCGATGGTAATCCTTATCAGAAACTTATAAAGGTTCTCATCATAGTCGTTTAACAGAAAGTTCTTTTCTCATTAGTTATCAATTGGTTGAACAGACAAATGAACGAAAAAGTGGCCCTGCAACATCCCTCCAAACCATTAACATCACATGCAAAACCTACCTTTGGTCATTCAAGTGACAAGGTAAGTCAACTGTTATTTCACTTAAACACATTCTTCATGTCTTTTATTTAACTATTTATCAATTATTTTCCTGTCACTTTTTAATTATTTTTTGTCAAATGGTGTTTCTGTTACAGTGATCCATCTAGGTGTGCGTATTGCGCCTCTGATACAAAAATTATCTAAATAACCGAAGATAGCGCAAGGCGATGCATACACTCTGGCTTGCTTTTCATTGCTAATAAGTTTCATGTCAAAAATATTTATTAGTCGGGCTACGCGCAGCGGCCCGACTTTAGTTTTACCTTTTTGCCAATCTGTCACGTCGCGTTTGGTCAATTACTTAGTGTAAGACTTCACGAATTTTCCCAAAAAATGCACAGGAAGCCCAAAAGTCCTTGTATTGTAGCCCGACTACACGCTCTTAGAGCGTCTAGTTTTAAATGAGTTAATAAGGTTGTCAGACAAAAGTTTCGAGCTGGAAAATGTGCTTCGAAGCCGTCAAAAAGTTTTCTCAGGAAAACGCGGAGCTAAGTGAAGAGTTGTGTCACTTGTTACGATAAGCAGATTGTTTTGCTGTCAGCAACTGATTCTGCCGTCCATTGTAGCTAAAACTTTACATAAAGCACATCATAAAAAGTAGAATAAACTCAAATGTGGAAAGGATTAATTTTTTCTTTTTTGCTTTTGGATTCACATTGTAAGACTTTTTTCGGGACTTGACGCTTTCTAGATGGATCACTACTATTATTTCAGGGAATAAACTCTTTTTTAACGTTCACTTACTTTTTTATTAAAAACTTTTTTATTAAAAACTCTAAAAAAACATTATTTTTATTATTTAGCTTGTCACCTACTCTCGTTCAACTACAAGAAGTAGCGTTCTCCCTGCTCCGCTTAGTCAGTCCACTCCAACAATTCCTGAAGAACCTGCTCTTTACTCGGCCAAACCGTTCAGCTCTGGTTCAGTGTTAACCGTAGACCCTAATTATGGTCGTGAAAATGAACCACTGCTAGACGCCAGATATCTCCAAAGAAGAGAAACTGATCTAGAGTCAAATGAGGTTGACAAACCAACCAGCGAGACAAATGGTAGAAGATTGCCTCTAAAGGAAAAGATAAATCCTACTCAAAAAGCTGCGCAAACACGTCTTATGTCGTCTTACTTTCCAAAATAAAAGTTGATACAATGGCTATGCAAATTAAATTTTTTATCGATACATCAACTCAGTATAATTCAGAGAAGATTCTTCCAGAGCCGCTGCTTAGCTAATTATTTGTACGTTTCACGGGAACCACTGTCTGGAACCAAATGTGTGTTTCTGTCTGGGTTACAGATTCTTTGCTTAGGATCCTCGATTGGCTACAGATATCTAACATGTAATTCTTAGAGATTCCAAAATCCACTTCACCACTTGTCGAAACAATGCCTTTATTACTTATGTTATTATCTTGACATTGAAGAGTAACTGAGAATTCATTGACATTGATGTGTAAATACGAGAAACGAATAAAATTAATAAGATAAAAATAAAAAAAATCATTTTCATTCGAGTTTCAGTGATGTAATAAAGCTATTGTATCTAAAAGTCAGTAAAAGTTTGAACTGGTTTCGCCAAATACGTTAGCTCAGTTAAATATATTAACGTGTTTTAACAAGCATGCATGTAGGCTTTTCTAATCGCGTACTGTAACTTGCAATAGACTAGAATGGATTTTAGCCCTTTCGACACTGCTTACTGGCCAATAAAATATCAACGAAAGTGTCTTTTTAGGCTTTTTGAATTCTTTCTTTTACACCTTACACCTTAGTTTCCTCCAAAATTTCTTTTTCTACGGACTACAACCTATTTACACTCGCGGTTAACAACAGTTCTTAAAACTTGACCGACTTTCAGCACAGAATTCAGGTAAAATTGCGCACTAAGTAGTCAAAGTTTAACTGGGTTTTATGAGGTGTTCGGGCTAAGAAATCGAGAAATCAATGCCAGCCTGGAACGAGAATTTTGTGTGTGTGTTTTGTTATTGGAGGAGAATTTGGGCTCTAAAAATTTGAGTTTTAACGAACACGAAAGAACATTTCCTTCAATCTAAACCAAAAATATCAGGGCTTAGATGTTGTTGTCATTATAACAAAGTTACAGAAAATTCAATCTTTCTTGTTTCAAAAAATGAAAAAAATCCAAAAATTTATAACCTAAATATGACAGAAATTTGGCTGTGTTGTTACTTTGACCGTCCATCAATATTCAAGAATTTTTTCAAATCTTCTACCAAGGGCGAAGCTAACATTTTTATACCGCGATTTCCTCTGTTAAGCATTTAAATGGAGAAATTCATGAGATAGCCTTGTCCGTTCGATTTCACCTTCATGGTGGATAATCTTTTGCGTCTCTTTAATGCAGGGTTTAGCTTACGAAATCAGCCCTAATGCTGGAACTAACAACATGCAATTCACTTGCAATGAAAAAAGGAAATGTCTGATGATATGTCAAAAAGGTGCCAGCTCTTTATAAATAAATACCAGGACTTGGAAGGCAAATTTGGAGGCTTTCCTCCGCAAATGCTTGCGAGGATAACGGGTATCAGCTTGACCAACAGAGTGGGAACTGACGAGGTTAAAAAGACGGCAGGAGACTGCAAACTGATGGACAAATGTTTTGGTCATACCGTGAGACAGGAAATGATCAATTGTCGTTGATTACAATTGAATGGAAGCCCTTAAATAGACGGCAAGACGGAAAACGCCTATCAGAAACTAGCTGTATAACTCTAAAAGGTCTAAAGGTCTGGCATCAAGACGACTGACATTGAATGATGTCGTGGTATTAGCAAAACTGAATGGCAGGGGCTTATGGGTCTTTGTTCGACTTCGAACGGAAGAACGTAAGTGCCTAAATGCTAAGACATCTGCTTGTTATTATTTCAGTTGTACATGTTCACACTTCAGATTCTGAGTGCTTGAGTGGTAATGGTTCCAAATTGATGCAGTCTTTACCATCAATCATAATAGCGAGCCAGTAGCAAAGATGCAGGGTTTCCTTTTTGCGAGCGTCTTTAGAATACGAGCAATGTTCCTTGCATCATCTGAAGTCATACAGACACAAACTATGAGTCTGGTTAACGTATAGTTGAGATCGTAACAATAAAAAGCCTTATTTTAGTTTCATCTTAATTACATATAAAGTAGGTTTCGTTAAAACCCTCAAAGAAAAAACATTTAAAGTTAAGACCTTTCGGCACAGTTTACAAAAATATTATAAAAAGCTTACTCATACAGTAACATATGTCCTCCCCGCCTAATCGCAAATTCCATCAATCAATAACTACCTATTTTATTATTGGCAATGCCAACACTCTAAGCTATCCTACACGGTTTTCTCCTGTTTTACTAAAAACGCTTTTAGACTCTATTAGCTTTTACTTTAAGAATCAATTTTAAAAGATTTTTTATTACCTATTAAAATTTTTTTTAATGGTATATCCAAAGATAGCGAGACTATACTAGTTATTTCATGGCTCTGACTCAATGCAAGGGACCCTATCTCCAGTGAATGTGTTCACGTATTCTATTAAGGGAATAATACAGCCTCACGCGTGTTTCTAGACAAAAATAGAAAACGCTATGACATAGGAGAACACGAGAAAATTGCTAAATTTTCTCTCTGCTTTTCGAGTCTCTATTGTGTCAGCGTTTTCTATTTTTACCTAGAAACACAAGCGTGGCTGTTTTATTCCTTTTAGAAAATAACTTTTCCAGTCCACTTTACGAAAGTTTTTCTTGCGTTATGTGACGTCACACAGTGATCTTTATTAAGTTATATAAAACGGAACTATAACCAATGAGAGCGCGCGTTATTTCGGGCTTATTTTCTAAAGTTTATATATTCACGAATACAGGTAGTAACTCTTGAAATATCGAAGAAACTTATCATCTCTCTACACACGTGGGTAACCGTCTTACTTCCCACTTCTATAAACATTCAGAATCATCTCGCCGTTTCTCAATATTCTCTAACAGTTTTAAAATTTTAGTCTGACTAAGATCAAACCTCAACTAAATATGAAATCAAAATCAAGGAAGCCAACTTTAATATATGATAACAACCGTCTCTCAACTCAAAAGTAAAAAATGTAAATCTCAAATGGTTAACTGTTCTTTTATATTTACTTGCCTAAATCATATGAAAAAATTAAGTCACTCGCATTTATACACCTATGATTGCATGTGGGTATGCTGTGACAATTTTTCCAAATTTAAGTTGGTTTATTACGACTTCTATTTTTCACACCTAATAACTTTATCCGAGTATACCTATTCCACTATGATGTCGTCCTACAAGTTCCAGGCCAAGCCCTTGTAGCATTCCAGGCATTTCTGTCTTTCGCCTTCCTGTCACATCGCTATAAACCTGAGAAACATTATGTACAGGTGATATGTTTTTCTGCTGAAAAGAAACTATAACTAAAAAGGGATTTTTTTAAAGGAGAAAAGAAACGTATAGCACCAGCAGCATCAAAATTACTTCACATTTAAAACTTCTCGTACTTTATTTAGCGTTGGAGGTTTTCCTGTTCTCTAGATAACTACAATAATCTTGATGAAAATTGCGACTCCTTATATTACAGACATGTTTCGGCAATACTACTACCATCGTCAGTGTAACTCATTAGATAATCGTAAGCGAGTATTTGTAAGATAGCAAAAAAAATTGCATATAGGAAACAATAGAAAACTGTGAGTTATATTATATAGAAAGCTTCAGATTAACATGTTTAACTTGGCTAGTTAAACTGGGGTTTTTACGCTTAATATGAATAGCCTCTTTTATTTTTAGCGCGAATTCCGTCACGGTGGAATCCAAAACTTGAAAGCTTTTGTCAACTTTCTGTTGAGTAGACCATAACTACAATATAAGTAACAAGGACAAAAATTCCTTTTCTGACAAATTTCATTGTATAGTAGTTAGATCATTTACTGATAGACACAGAAAATATATATAAAGGTAGGCGAAAAGTTATACACATTCAAACTGTACCTTTCAAATGGTTCGGAATGTTAAAAACTACAACAACAACAGTTTTATTTGTACCTATTAAGGATTATTCCGTACATTTAAATTATAAATCTGTAATGAATACATGTTTATTTCCTAAATATTGTAGGTACGGGCCATCTGAATAGAACAAGCTAATTGGGTAGATGGCCCTAAACATACGAATTTGCCCTGAAAATAAGAAAGGATGCTCCCTGACTAATCAGGGCGGACGTGGCTGGCGCAATTGGTAAGATCTCTGCTTTCCAACCACAAGGTCCCCAGTTCGATCCCGGCAGTTTGCCGAGATTTTCGAATATTTGT
>JAOEHV020043173.1:0-17426 GCA_025447995.2 Isaurus tuberculatus | reverse complement strand
AGGGAGGGAGGGAGGGAGGGAGGGAAGAAGGAAGGATAGGTAGGAAGGAAGGAAGATGCATGGAAGTGAGGAAAGAAGAAATACAGGATGGAAGGAATGAGGGGAGATAGAAATGAAGGTAGAAGGAAAGGAAAAATGCAAGGAAGGAAAAGAAAGAAAGTAGGACAAAAGAAGAATATGATTGCGGGGATGTAGGGAGAAATGAATGAGCACAAAAAAAGGTTGCCTTCATCATTTCTTTTCAAAACATTTGTCATGTCGAAATGGCACTTTTTGCAATAATTGATTTTCAGTTGTTTGAACAGTGGTAATCTTTCAAAAATAAAAATGTATTTATCGTCTTTGCTTAACCCTAGGTATACGTCGAGCGAGACCCTCGTGCAGCTGTCTTATGTGGGGACAAGACTGGCCGCGTGAGACTCCAAACCAAGGTTGGACAACTTTGTGCAAATAAGGTAAATGGCTCTATACTTTAATAGCACTAATAATATATTCAGTAACAGTAGTATTAACCAAAGGTAACTGCAACAACAATATTTAATAAAAGCAACAACAGCAACGACAACAACAACACCAATACCAAAACCGACCAAAAAAAAAAAGAAAAAGAAAAAACAAAACAATACAATAAAAAACAATAGTATGAACACTAACAACAATAACCACACCACAATAAACTAAAACGATTCCGTCAACAACATTAGCAACCGCATTTACCAACAGCAATGAAACCAATAACACAATCAAAAACAACAGTACTACCATCACTACAATAAAATTACCACTATACCATCACTGAGCATAAAAATCTATCACAACTAAAAATAACAACAATGCAAGCAACAATACCAACTATAATACAAACAACAGCAGAAACAGAAACACAGCAGTTATTAACAGAAACATTTAAGTCCTTACAAGCAGAAACAGAACAGTAATTACGTTGTCAACTGAAAGAAAAATAACAACAGTTATTACATTATAAAGTTAGTATGATTCTACGT
This sequence comes from Isaurus tuberculatus, assembly GCA_025447995.2. NCBI lineage: Eukaryota > Metazoa > Cnidaria > Anthozoa > Zoantharia > Zoanthidae > Isaurus > Isaurus tuberculatus. The sequence goes on along the minus strand of JAOEHV020043173.1, from coordinate 16,422 downwards.
CGGGGGGTTGGTACAATGGGTAGGATTTAAGCCTTCCAATCACAAGGTCCCAAATTCGAACCCAGGCTCTACCAAAAATTGAACATTTGTGTGACCTTCTATTCCGCCAAAGCTTACTCAGCTTTCCATCCTTACGAGGGATCTTAATATCTACTAGCTTCGGCTGGGAGCTAACCTGTTATGGATTAGTGTCCCGTCCAGGGGGAGTCAATGACTCTCATCCGCTTAACGCTACAGAAACCGGAGATAAGCGCCGGCCCCATGGATGACATGGGTCACTACGCTCGTAAAAGGATTTAGCTAGCTAGTATGGTGATAGCTTCAACATTAACAATACTAGCAACAACGGCTGTGATAAAGATACTGGAATTATGATTAGGATGAAAGTTTTTTAGTCGGGCTACGCGCAGCGGCCCGACTTTAGTTTTACCTTTTTGCCAATCTGTCACGTCGCATTTGGTCAATTACTTAGTGTAAGACTTCGCGAATTTTCTCGAAAAATGCACAGGAAGCCCAAAAGTCCTTGTATTGTAGCCCGACTACACGCTTTTAGAGCGTCTAGTTTAGGAATGAAATAAGAGTCAGTTGGTAAGACCTCTAACTGCCAAGCAAGAGGCTCAAGGTTCGATACCTGTTCTTGGCGAGGAATTTGAACATTTGTGCAGCCTTTCTTAACCAACGTTAAGCCGTTGGTCCCAGCCAGTAATTCTCAATGGAAGGGGTAGGTTGTAATGGGCAAATAAATAGATAAATGAGGTTTTTCTTTTATTTCCAAAAAATAATTTGTCTGCTTTTTTTCAGCAATACCTGTCGTTTGATCTGGATTCTGTATACTTGTCAGAGAAGGGAACTCCAGTCTACAAGCTTTCTACCGTTGACTCAGACAAACGGAATCGATTTCGGATCGCAGTTATTGTTGTGTTTGTCGACGGTTGTCATAGTAAATCTTACGTGAGCCGACCTTTTTTGATTCGTAGCCAAAAGAGATCCTCAACTTTGCGTCGTTCTTCGACCTAACGGAAGAACGAATAAGATTTTTTGTTCGCTGGTAAAACAATCAACAGATAGAGCAAGAGGAATTCAAAATGACTTTTATCAAAATTAAAATAGTCTGTAACATAAAATGTATTTAGAATTTGTATTCAGTTAGGTCTGCAAAAGTTATTTTAGAAAGTAATGAAACTTAGGAAGGAAAAACGCTTATAGACAAATTAAGCGAACGTTAGCTTACATGACGTCATTACATACGTGCACTAGTTTCTAACAAAATTTTAAAACAAAAATAATGTATATTCCAAGCGTTTTGTAAAAAATGATTAAGCTGAAAATAAGAAACCCGTATTCAAAGTGTTTCCATGCAGTGATATGTTTTCGTAAAATGGAATCGCTATGAAAATTGAAAGAATGAATTTTTAAGAATATAATTTCATACTTACTGTATAGGTATTTTATTTTATGCATATTTAGTTTTTATTAGGAGTTTAGGAGATATTTAGTCCATTGACACTATGGAAGGAGAGAAGGGAAAAATAACATTTTAGCGTCGCAGATTATTTAGCAATTGAAATAAAAATTACACTAGTACTAGACGGTTACATCATAGTAGAGTTATTTAAATGGTTAGGAAACTTGGTGGCTTTCTTTGTTCTAGGTTTTCGTTCTCTCTTTCCCTATTAAAATTTGACGTTGACCGTGCACAGATTACAAAAGGTTTGAACTAACGAGCCATCACACCTAGAACAAAAGATCATAACCGTGACCGTGCACACAACATGAAACAAAGCAGCATTGTAATCTTCTTTGTAGTTTTCTAAGTTTCATAATCAGTCCACTCTACTAACTTTGGTTACATATATACGACGATCAAAGCAACTGGCAAATTTGCTTATTGTCTCACCTCAAAGCGATAACAATTTGGGTGATTGCGGGGTGACTTGATAAAACACTTGCTAGTATATCTTCAACTTTGAATACAAAAAAATTACGCTGCAGTTCGCAGAGATTTGTTTGTTTTTCCTTGAAAATATCCTTTTCTACAAATTTATACACGCTGCTCGCAACAAATTCCAAGTAACGGTTTATTGAACCAATCATATCTTATAATTTTATTACACGACTTTTTGTTCATTCGGTGCCTTATTGTTTTAATTGGTCTATACACTGTATAGAAACAAATTTGTCGAATGAATTTCGCAGGCAATCAAAGTTACTCGGTTTAGCTAATTTTAAATTTAGTGTTTATGAAGCATGTTTTGTTGCACAAATTATGCAAATAGTTACGAAAATTAATCAGTCTTGTATGATAGTGTTTATGCCGAAATAAAACTTTTTTCTGTTTAGTTTATAATCTGTGGGGGCCATTACGTTTATGGTTTAGTTCTGGTTGATTATTACACTGTGTTCTTATTGATATTGATCTTGGTGGGTGAGAAACCGCGAAGGTTGGAGATTTTGAACAAAATATTTCAATTTGGAGATGCAGGTTTGCCTGGTGGTTATCACTCTCACCCCTCCCACCACAAAAGACCCGAGTTCGAATCCTCGGGTTCGCAAGTAGGCTGAGATTGTCGATCTCAATCTGACTCCGAGGGTTTTTCTCCGGGATCGGTGGGTTTCCTCCCTCCATCAAATCAATTTTCACGCCAAAACTGCGTGCCGTCACCCGCTTAAACATAAGCCTCTTGCTCGGGAATTTCGACAACCACTACCTGCGCGTAAACGGTAAAGAAATTAAAAAACATTTTCAACGTAAAAATTTAATCGCTAGCGCATGTTTATCAAATGTTGTTTTTGCATACGAAGCCTTTTGAGCTGACTTAACATTTAAATTAAACTGGAGTTGTAATTGCCTTTCACTGCAGGAGAACGAAATCTAAACTTATTTAGAGATGCATGGAAAAGTTGTGGGATGTACCGGGATTGAACTTAGCGGAGGGGTTGGCGCATTGGTAAGATCTCTGCCTCCTAACCCTAAGGTCCCAGTTTCAATTCCCGGCCTGGTCGAGGGTTGAACATTTGGTTGACTTTCGCGTTAAAGCTCACTCAGCTTTCCATCCTTCCGAGATATAGGTATTTAATGAGTACCAGCATACACTGATGGACCGCATTAATGCGGCAGCTAAAGGCGCCTGATATGTGCTTTCGGTCCGCTGAGGGTAAACTGATCAGTAATTGTAATGAGCTTTTGAGTATATCCATATGGAAAAGGCACAATATAAATGTATCACTTTACTTTACTTCTTTGAAATGAAAATCACAAGTACAGGTGCCATGAGCGTGCTCGTATTTAGTCAAGTTGCTGACAATTTTTTTACGGTAGATTTAAAGGGTAATACTCGCTACCGATGTGCCTTTAATGCCCATATAAGGGGCTTCAAGTACTAGTTACTAGTACGCATGTGCTACTTATTCTTGTGATCGTGAGAGACTAGGACGGGATAAGCCTCGACTTAGAAGATGGCCATGGGACAGACGCTGACTTTCCTCGCCATCTTGGTTTAGGCGTGAGCAACGTTTGGAAATGCTTTAAAACGAGTAAACATTTCTTGTTCCGGTGAAATAAGAGAATGAAAGGAAACACTTTATCATTAGTCGGTAAGTTTAATACAACGAAGCTTAATCATGAAGAATTCTGCTACTAAAGATTATATTGTCCGATATTCGAGCTACAAAGAAGCGAACATGTTGTGTGTTATGTATCGATCAATTCGAAACTTCAACATCCCCCCCCGGGCATTTGACAGCAGCCTTTTCCCGGGGGCCAGGAATTCTACGTTAGGAAGTGCCTGAGGGGCCGGGAGTTTGAACCAAAGGGAGGGTGAGTGTCGTGCGTTTGAATAAACAATTACAACGAAATTTTAAATTGCATCTATTCGTTTTCCTATGAATAATTTAAGTGTCTTTAGGCTTTAAATTTGCTAACATTTTGATTATAAAACGTACCTGTGAATATTCCAACATTGATATCCACAATAAAATACTCAATAAGACCTGCAAATTCTCTTTATGTCCGCAAGTTGGGCCCATTTTCCTCTTCAAAACAGAGTGAAAAGATTACAGCCGTTGAATTAAAAGAAAATATCAGCAAAAACGCATTTTTTTCTAGTCCCGGGGGCGGGGACATTTGAACTAAAATCTTTCCACGTGGCCGGGCATTTGACAGCGATCTTGTCCCAGGGGCCGGGAACTGTGACCAACAGCGATTTCAAAGTTTAAATGCCCCGGGGGTTGCCCGGGGGGGATGATGTTGAAGTTTCGAATTGATCGATACATTAATGTCCTGTCAAAGGACAGCGAGCTCGTTAAAAAACAAACCTACGTACGACAGTTAATTCCTAGGAATGTAAAACGAAAGTCCTAAATATCGAGTGTGCCTTTCCAAACAATGCTTACCTAACGATTTGAGGCCGATACTTAAAAATAGGCTGTGTACTTAATTTCAGACCCAAGCAAGTTTTTGCTTTGTCTACGCCAATTAACTATAGAGACTCCTAGCTATAAAGGGAAACATTTTGATTCAATTCTTTTTTCTGCCTTTTATACAACCTTCGTCGTTCCATTTTATTATTACTACTTATAGTAATAATAATAATGATGATGATAATAATAATAATAATAATGATAATAATAATAATAATAATAATAATAATAATAATAATAATTTATTTAACGTCAATGACCTAGGCGCCCATTCTTCCAAGCAACGAGCCGAGACTCATGTCAAAAACGATCGACAACTTCAGCAAAAGGTAAAACAAAAATCCACTAAAAGACGCTAACATAAAACATCAAAAAGTAACAAAAGATAGGAACTTAAAATAAAATTTGTGAAGATTAAATTAGTTGTTTTCAATCTTTACACTTTGCAAATTTTAAGGCCATCAAAGATAAAAACAGCGATGCGGTGCGCGCAAATGATTTTCGAACGCGACAAAGCATCGATAAACACTATTTCTGTTATGTGTTGGTACTTACGTTAGCGTGATTGGCGCAGTGAGTAAGATCTCTGTCTTCCAAGCACAAGACCCCAGGTTCGATCCCCGGCTCTGCCAAAATTTGAGCATTTGTATAATCAACTTTTCCGCCATAGCTTACTCAGTTCTCCATCCTTATGAGGTCGGTATAAATGAGTACTAGCTTCGGGTGGGAGATATCCGTGACGGAGTTCCGTCAAGAAGGAGTCTGAGGCTTTCATCCACTTTACACTACGGAAATTGAAGATAAGCACCACCCCACTAACCGCGGAAAAAGTTTTGTTTAATTTTGTACTCGAAGTTTGATAAAGAATGTATAACTCATTAACATATTTGCAAACCAGCTTTTTGAGCAAATACCGACATCTTTTAGTAACTACATTTATCGACTGGTTTCGTCGCTCTATCACTTGGTGAGCTTTCTTCTAACAAATCTTGTTTATTTCGGTTGGTTCACTGCCCACAACGTTATGCTGATGAGGCAGACTGTACTCAATGACGTCATCAAAAATTCGCCAATCGAATCTGCTAGTAGATAATGCTTAGATTTTGAATCTGTCATGTTTCTGTTTTTGTGAATCACAGTCGGTAATCCAAACAAACTGGATCTTGTATTAAATTACTGCAATCGCCGGTTTTCTTTATAGAGTTTAACGTTGTTGTCTTAATTTCTTCTTTCGACTCCTTAAACTCCTGTAAAATTTCTATGCTTGATAACACTTTTTTATCCCGTAAATGATTTTCGCTCTTTGGAATATTCCTATCACTTACAGCATCTTTATCTTGCTCTTGTTGCACATCTTTTGCCTTCGAATCGTCTTTATTAATTAAGCTTTTGCTTTTCATTTTTGGCTCATATGCAAATGTTTCATTCTGTTTCTGTTGGGGAATTTCGATATGCAACGCATCTTTATCCAGTAAGCTCTTTTTACTCTTTGAAGTATCATTATCATAAAATTCGTTTCTACCTATTTCCCGTGGCAGAATTTTAACGTGTGAGATATCTTCATTCATTAAAGAACTCTCACTTTGAATATAGTTATGCCAAACATCACTTTTTCCTTGTTTTCGAGGAGTACTTTTAATTTGTGATGCGCCTTTATCTAATAAATCAAAAATATTTTCCGGTTGAACATCTTTATGCGATGCCTCCCTTTTTCCGTCGTTTTGTGGCTGAATTTTAAATTGTAAAACCTTTTTGTTGACTAGGTGATTTTCTCGTTCTCTACCTTCTGTATCCAATTCATTGACTCCGCAATGTTTTTGTTTGGGATTTTCAGCATGTGAAGTTAGTTTATCCAGCTCTACCGAGCTACACGCATGGTTATTGATTATGATCATTGGTAAGACGTTGCTGTTTAAAGATTCTTTAGCACTGAGAGCTGTTTGTGAACTCAACTCATTCGTTTTATATTTCTCCGTACAGTGTCTTAAAGTAAAACCTCCACGCTCTGACCTCTTAATGTCAAATATTTTACGATTTGAAGCAAAGATGTGCTCAGCTACGAAATTATTCACAGATTGAAGTACAGACCGATAAACTCTCCTAAAGTCCTGTTTTAGGAAAGTATACAAAATGGGATTGAAAAGGCCCGTACTGAATCGCAGGAACATCAAAAACGTATCGGCCCAAAATGGAAATCCGCTACGAAAACCTAAGTCTGTTGCTAATCCACTAAAGAAGTAATTAAACCACCCTATTACGAACACAACGGTCATTGCGATAAATATGAACAGCGCATTCCGCTCTTTTCTTCTATGTCTGCGTTCACTCTCGGTATTCACGTGACCACAGTCTCTGCTGATGTTTTTCACGTGTCTCTTCACTGTGCACAGAATTTGCACGTAGCAGAAAATCATTATTGCCATTGGTAGCAAAACAACTACTGTCAAAGTTACTAAAGTATACGTCACTTCAATTTTCTTAATGGCCTCACGTTCTTCAGGGGAGGGGTCGAGTTTGATCCATGCAAGTTGTACCAAAGCAACACTGAGAGAAAAAACCCAAATACTGACTAAAGACACCCGACATAATGTTTTTGAAACAGCTGAACCAGAATAAGTGGTAGAGTAGATTATTGTGTAGTATCTCTCAATGGTAATCATTAACAGATGGCACACCGTTGACGTTGCTAGGAAACGTTGTGAGCAGTCCATAGCAACGCATACCTTGAACACACCGCTTAAGCTACAACCAATTATAAGAGGAATGATGAAAAGACCAGATAAGAGGTCCGAACAAGCCAGACTTGTCAAACAGAAGTTCGTCACAGTTCGTAGGAATTCTTTCTTGTAAACCATGATAAGGACAAATGAGTTGATGGCGATGATGAGCACGGCTAACACAGCAAAAAGGGTGAACAAAATAATTGTTCTACTTGGGTTGCGGTCAGTAAAAGATGACACGGATTTATTTGATTGGCTGGAATCCATTTTGGCAACGTTTATCCAACAGGTGCTGCTGTAATACGGAACCAAAATTTTGAATCTGTTAATTTAGGTGGAAGAGATGGGCGAATAGAATAGGACAGAATCTAGTAGATGAGAGCGGAGTAAAGTAAAATAAGCGGATACAATAGAACATAAATGGATAGAATAGAGCAGAATAGAACTCCGTTCATTAGATCAGAACAGAATAGAATATACTATAAAATGGAATTGAAGGAAATGGAATAGAATAGGACAGAACATAGTACTTAGAGGCGAATAAAGTTATGTCGGATAGTTGAAGAGAATAAAACATAAATGAATAAAAAAAAATTGATTGAACAGAATAGAAATGAAGTATACATAAAATAGAACAGTATATAATAAACCTTTACTAAGAATTAAAACCTTTTAACATCAACTTAGTTACCCAACTTTTCATTTAGTGTTCTATTCAGAAACAAGCCAACAAACGGGTTGCAACAATGACGAACAGTAAAAGCGCAATGCTTTTGGGAAATGGCTCGAATGATAACCACAAGTAATGTTAGCCAATGCGTACTAGTATATCAAGTACTTGCAGCTACTAATATGGGCAGTAAGGCCACGTTGGTAGCGGGTATTACCCCTTAAATCTACCATGAGCCTGAAGTAAGCAGCCATTGAGAGCTATTTCGGCCTTTTTGGGCCTCGTCAACATAGCATAGCTAAAAAGCTACCAGGATCCGCTGGGATACCTGTGATCAAGCTCTATTTTTACTCCTCTGACTTTCACAAACTCGCAAAATTTGGAACAAGCTTACAAACTGTAGTTTGCGAGTTCAGGACTGGGCCATTGTGGGGTTGCATCAGGCTAGGACACTGGGTTCTAGTTAGGCAATATGGCGGCTTTTGTTGTAATCCTTTCGGTTGATCATTAAACAAACCAAAATTGACTAGCAATTCCCTCCCTTTCCTTCCTTCCTTCCTTCCTTCCTTCCTTCCTTCCTTCCTTCCTTTCTTTCTTCCCAAAGTTATTGCAAATTAAAGAGAGAAGCCTGAATAATTTACGAGTTTCGTCGACATTTTCTATGCATATTTGATTTCGGCGCTGAACGTTAGTGTTAAGTTTGGATGGATTTGGTAATCTAAACACCGGCAATTTAAAGTCTTGTTTTTGAAATTAAAACAAATTTATTGGACAATTTCTATTTGCTTCTGTAATTAGCACATGCAAATATTACAATTTTCTTTAATATTTTGTTTGTTTCAAATCCTTTAATTCCGCATCGACAGATAATTAAGCCCCTTAGATAATTAGAGTTTTAAACAAATGAATTATAATTAATGTCTTAAAAAAATGCTTGGCAAATGAGACTGAAAAATATTAATATTAATACCAATAACAGATCGTTTGCGAGCTTTAATTTTCATTTCGCTTTTGTTTCAAATTGTTAAATTATAAGAAGTAGAGAAATTATAGACAATTTTTTGAGCTTTCTCGTTAACACAAAGAGTATTTCCTCAATGAAGTTTAATAGTGACTTCTGCCATGAATAGTTTTTGGTTAACATTTTTTAAAGTATTTACCGTATTGTTTATTAAGTTCACTTTTGGTATTCGGTGCATGATTGTTTAATTTTTGATACAGCTTATAAAAACATATCTTCCTTTTGCTCAAACAAGGGTTTTCCTAATTCTGAACAATTTTAAAACAACATTGGTTTCGTATTTATTGTCTTGTTACAGTTGAGCAGCTAAAACAACAGCACTAAACACGATTTTCTTTTAAACTTAATACAAGTCGCGCTCCGGTCCGGGTAAAGTGAAATATCATTACAAAGTTTATTTGATAATTAGAAACACTAAATTTTCATGAAAATTCAAGAGTTGAAAGTAAAGTATATACCTGACATTAAAAATTCACAGAAAAATTTGAATTCGAATTTTAACGCCAATGCGTTAAAATAATATGTTTTATACCGAAAGTGCACATTTAAAACACCAGTATCGATCGATAAATTTGAATGTAAAACATTTCAACTAAGCGGAACAGGAAAGAATCTGATCTAAAATCGAATAATCGTTTTTTTAAAGCTACCAGTTCAAATAGCATTCACTGAGCAGAATTCGTTCATTTTGCTAAACTATGAAAACAGTCGTTTAAACAAACTTTAATAACAACTTTTTTAGCATAGAAACTAATGCGAGTTTTTGTTGGAGGGCTGTGACAAAGCTTCAAAACTTTTTCAGTTTCTATGATTTAGCTTACCTTCTTAATCTTTTTTCGACTTTCAATTCTTTGTTTCTTTGCTTCGTTTTTCAATACAAGTTCAAACAGCCAATTTAACTTTGTTTTAGTAGTTTAAAAAACGTATTTAGAAAAACGCATCTGCTTTTCGTTCTTGAAAAAACTCTAAAATATGACAGCAAATTATTGTTGGTCGCGGTTTTGGCAATTTCCCCGTAATTAGATACACAGATTAAAATTTATTAAGCAACAAGTTTCTCAAAGTACGCTTCACAGACTGGTAACACAGCAACTTACATATTTTCGTAATTACTTTTAATTTCTGAGAGCCATAAAATTTATTTTTTTTAACATTATGTCTTGAAGTGAAATTTGTTCAAAAAACTAATGAGCCTTAAGCGCTTTTTTGTTTTTTGTTTTTTTTTTCAGTTCTGAACGTAATCAATCGATTTAAAAAATTATTCAAAAAAAGCTAGAAATTCCTCTCGCGTTGCATTTGAAATAAACTTTCTTTCTAATGTAATCTTTTTGATTTTTTTCCCTTTCTCTTCAATATTTTAAGGAATTACAAATATTGGGTGTATTTTTGTCAACCAGGACAAATTTCATAATTCGCTAAATTTTCGAAACAGGAATCGAAACTTCCGTCCTTGTCTGCCATACGAACATTGTTTGTTTATAGATTTCCATATCATATGGTCGTAACTATAAAGCTTATTTGTAAAATTTGCATTTTATTTGGTGACACCAAATTTGGCGAATATTAGTCGACAAACATTATTTTTACGATTTTCTGCAATGAATTCGAACCAAACAAAAGTTATTACTAAATTTTCAACCTCGAATATTGCGTCTCTAGCGTTCTGGGCTGGGTTGTTAATTTTTTTAACCCAGGGCTAAGGCAAAATTCAAACAGTAATCTCTTTACAATGAAAAATTATGATCACGGCTTAGCATTTCCAGTACTAAACCTATGTTAACCCAATATTTTCAAGCCAAGCAAGTTTATGGTTCGTAAGAAGCACTAGCATGGATTAAAAACTTAACCCTGGGTTAGTGCTAATCATCCTTTGAACAAACGGGCCCTGATTGGTTCATTCGATCCCGATTATCAGCTCATATACAGAATGACCATATATGGAAACTGACTTTCGGTCGTTTTTTAAAATTGAAATGGAACTGAATAAAATTTGGCTGTCATTTTCAAGTATCGAAGGGTTCGGAATGCTTATGAAATTTAATAAAACAATTATTCCATTTTCGCTTGTTGAATATGAGATGATTTATACTAGTATAGCCAACTCATATCCAACGCGCGTTCCTGGAATAAATGTTTTATATCCTTTTCTCAGCCTTGGGTATGTTCTTAAGTCTGGGAGACTCTCCAATTCGTATTATTGAAGATATTATAAAAAAGAGTATATATTGGCAAAACATTTTGAAACAGCTATTGAAGACGTAGCGCTTAACACCGTTATTGGGCAAAGCTCATACAAGTGAAAACACAAGATATGTAGCGACATATGGTTGAATATTTGTCTTTGAATATCTAGTTCTTATTTATTCAGATTATGTTTCCACTAGCTGACTTGAACGAGTCGGGTTACGTTTCCTGCTCAAGAACACGAAACTATCAGTCTGCATAGCGTTCCACGCCCAAGAGTCTCATTCGCTACAGATAAAAGTATTAAAATTTCTCCTTCGTTATAAAATTTGTTTTTACATAGAGCCAAAGCCATATGTTCCTTATGGTGAATATCGTTGAAAGCTTAGATGGGTTGTATTGAAATTTTTGTAACGAAGATATGAAATACGAAAATATTAGATAGAATTAGATAACAAAACTTTTGCCTTGCAGATATATATATATATTTTTATATAGATTGCAAAGTTCTGCCTTCCAACCACAAGGTCTCAGGTTTGATCCCCGGCATTGCTGAAATTTGAACATTTGTGTGACCTTCATTTCCGCCAAAGCTTACTCAGCTTTCCATCCTTACGAGGTCGGTAAATGAGTACCAGCTTCGGCTGGGAGCTAACCTGCGATGGATCAGGTGTCCCGTCCAGGGGGAGTCAATGACTCTCATCCGCTTAACACTACAGAAACCGGAGATAAGCGCCGGCCTATTGGGCCACTAGGCTCGGAAAAGGATTTAGCTTATAGTTAGCTATTGCTTTGTATGTATGAAGTTAAGTTTTGCCATAAATCCAGCTCTTCGTCGTTTAAAGATATTATAAGAACTCATGTTTAGAAATGACATAATTAGAATGCTGTTTACGCAAATTTTCGCCTTTTTTTCAAATTTTCATGTTACAGTGCTATAACAACGCAAATTAAATTTACTTACCATCCCACGTCGATATAACCTGCAAAAAATCTAAGGTGTATTACAAATCTTACCTTATAATGTCATTTGAACTTTTGTAAACCAGGTTAAAAATTAAATACTTGTTAGTTATGCGCAGTTAAACTTGAGTTATGCAAAAGCAAAATTCGTCAAAAAAATCCATTTATATTGTAATCCTCTTTATAGAATTATACAATTCAGCAAAACCGAAGAACAAAAATTCTCATTAAAGCTTTTTGGTTATGATTATATGTGCAAATATACAAAGATTTTGTTTCTAATCCTCAGTCTGAAAAGGCTCTCATAAACCGATCGCAACTCAGCCCTGGAGCCCTTACTAAACCATACTAATCCTTAAAAGAAAGATTTTCGCATTCAATATGAGAGGTCGGAAATTCGGGGATTATTCATACTTATCTATACAAAAACTATGATTAATACCCTTTATATATTGTCATTTAATAGCAAGTTGATTCATTATAGTGTTTTTTAACTTATAACATAAAATGACTACCAATGATATTTAATAAAACTTGAGTCTATAAAAATCATAAAGAGATAAAATTTAGTCTAGCATGCATGAGGATACGATAGAAACAAAACGATATTCGATTGACATAAACGGCCGCTATTTAGTCAAAATTAAGAGGAATTATATTCTGTCTGATAACCTTTTTTCAACACCGTTACTATATCAGTCTATATGAAATAAAATATGCTAAATATTATAGTCGTCTAGAAAATCGGGTCCAGTTAACGAAAAAATATTTATAGTTAACAGGTATCAATTAGGAGGAGTTATACAACTTTTGCCATCAACATCAGAAACATTGTAATGTAACGAAAAACATTTTTTGGAGTGGACATTTGAGAAAAAGGTTCGGGGTAGCAATAAACATTTCATAGCTAAATGATTTCAAACCATTACAGAAGAAATTGTTTTTTAAAAAAAAGCAAAGATTTGGAAAAATGTATTTAATTTGACTTGTCCAGGTTAGTCAACGTTTTCAGGAGCCAAACTGTAAAGAGAGAAATAAAAATTTTGCTATACCATAATGGAAATATCTGGTTAATATATATCGTGAGTCAATAAAGGCTGTTGGATGTAAATGTAGAAGGATTTATTTCAGTGCTGGATGTTGTTTTATAGGTATTTGATGTGTGTATGGATGAAAAAGTGGATGATGAATGTGAATTTAGGCATGGTGGAAGAGAAGATGTGGATGTTTTTGTAGATAGTTTTAAATAGTTAAATGTAAATATAAATGTGGCATAATGTGGATGGTAAAGGTGGATGTTGATGTAAAAGTGGTTTTAGACCTCGAAAGAGCCGAAGGTGCAAGTTATAATGTAAAAGTTAACTAGATCTGGATGTAAATTTTTTTGTCTAAAAAGACTGGCAGAAACTGATCTTTACAACATGAAAAAGAGACGTGGAGACGAGTGTACGATATTTCAACTGGCCATTACCAGACTAAGGAAAATATCGTAAGAAGACGGTTTTGCATTGGTGTTAAACCTACTATTGTGAATTTGTAGATCTGGATGGTTTAAGCTATAGAGTGTAGAAGTGTGTGAGTTATTTATAGGCGTTTAAAGCCGCTGGAAATTAAAGATGGTACTGAACATTGCATGTTTCACGAGATACAATATATATTTGATTGTAAAGTTCCGGCGGGGTTGAATATCAATGCTGTTTTATATATGAAATTTTGCTGGCAAATGTATGATTTAATCATATTCATTAATTGATTTAACTATGTATGTTTCAAGCAGTATATAAAATGATATGGAAAAATGTGTAAACTTTTGTTCACAAGATTTTTATTAAAAAAAATGATATATTGCAAACTATCAAATGCCTCACATCTAGATATAAGATCCATGAATTTTAACTCAAACCATTGTGCTATAGATTTTCTGTTGTCATGAAACTTCTAGGAAATAGCTATTTTTTAGACTCACTTGCTGTTTTCATAACAATTTTGAAACTAAATTTTTTTAAAAAATGACCACGAATTTGATTATTAGAAACAAATTAAGATAGAAATAAACTCTAATCTGTAATACCTTGTTTTGTGGTGGTAAGAGATAAAACATTAAAATATAGTGTTCAACAAACCTGTTTTGGAAAAATGACAGCCTTTAGAAAATATTTGTAACGATCGATTCAACAATTTCTTATGTAACGTAATATATGCATGCTTGTCACTTTAATGGTGATTCAGTTTGTCACTTATAAGTCAAGAATTAGTCCGATTGACTTTAATACTTTTAATGCTTATGAAATGAAGTTTTTCCTCCATTAGAAGTAATTCTAGAAAAAAGTTTGTTTGTTTAAACTGAACATTCTCTGCTTGGCATAAAAGTTTTTGGTGAATTTTATAAAAGAGTTCAAATATATTGTTTACATATGTTAATCAAACTCAAGCCCTTCAATAAAGTTAAACGTGAAAGGAAGCATGTTATGCTAACACACAAATTTTTATTCTATTTTCATTTATAATCTTTTAAAACGTAATTTGTATAATTAATTCTTAGATGTCACTTTTTTAAGACAGTTCTTAGAGACAAATGCAGCTTGTAATACAATTCGGCTTTCTACGGAATATAGAACAGCAGAACTCTTTTTAAAAATTAAAAATTTGAAACTTTTGGTAATTTAGTCAGTGTTAGAAAATTAAGAAAAAACACCTCCACGCTGCGTGAAAAACTGATAAATTTTCTTAAGCAAAGCCAAAGAAATGACAGCTTTAAACCTTCATTACAGATAAACTATTATATAACGGGTTTTCATGTAAACAAAAAACGTTTTGAACATTTTTTTATTTCCTACTCTGAATTTTTAATGTTAAAGGCTGCCAGAGATCACGTGAAGATTAATTATCTTTAATTCTCTTTAAAAACTGAACATTCACGAAACGTATTTTAACTAAGGAACGAAGGTTCAAACTTACAGTTTTTCCGCTTAACTCAATAAATGGCTTAAAAATTGAAATGCATATCACTAAAGATTTATAATCTTCAAGATTGTAAGCAAAACGAATTGTCACTTAAAGGCTAAACGTTTAAATTCGTCAGCTGGTTCAAAAGTTATCACAAATTACACAAATCATCTCTCTTTTCAAGACGAGCAAAATAATAGACCATGCAGTTTAAAGATTTTCATTAAAAGGTACAAATGTTGAAATGAGTAAAAACAATTGTTTCTACTCGTCAAAAAGAACAGAATGGACACCCTTAACTATTATACAAAATCTTGTAAAAAAGGTTAAGAGTCTCTCGCTGTAGATGAGAATGTTTTTTTTGGCAGGTTTGACTTAACTCTTTTAAAAGTATAAATTGCTCAGCGGGAAATACTAAATGACCCTAATGTCACCTGCAATTATATAAGATAAAATTTATGTCCGAGACGTACGAAAATCTTTTAGTTTTGCAAATTCTGAAATTCTTAATATGTACAATCTTCCTCCAAAAAAAAAAAAAAGAAAAAAAAGGTGATTTTGAAAAGAAACATGCATTCATTTTGCGAAAAAAAAAACGATGAAAGAGTTGTTATAAAACTGGCTTAAAATTTTTTTTTTCGTTTTTTTTCCTGCTTTCTTTCTTTTCTCCGCGGGTCTTGCTGTACCTTGTGTTTCCCCTTAATATTCATTACTTTAATTAAATTAAATAAATAATTTCTCTTGTTTTATATCTGTTAAACATTTAAACAATCAGCTAATGGCTAATACCGGCATCTTCTGCCAAATTTATCTCGACTAAACTTCATCTCATTTTCTTTTATCTTTGTTACATTTTTTTTTACTTTAACTTTAATTTTCTTTTGTCTTCTAATAAAGAAAAACACAGTTTCCGCTGAATAAAACTATTCTAAGTTTTGTTGGAAGTCTAGAGCGCGCGCTGGATTTTAATTTTAATTTTTTAATTTCGTTTTTACCATAAACCATTTTCGGCGTTTGTTTTAAGATCTGACATTTGATATCTTTGTTGCTTTGAACAAACAAAACCAGCCATCATTTTCCATTTAGTACTTAGTAAGCCTATCTGTGCTTCCATCGGACACGACATCCTGGAGTAAAAGGCGATGACGATGATATGTATGTTTGCTTTTTCCAGAGATAGAAATTTACAAACGCATTTTACACGACTCGTAAATCTAAAATTTAAGGCAGACTCTCTCAACACTAACCTACCCTGGATATTTCAATTGCAGATGACTTGACAATCGCTCTAGACTATAATTTAAAGGCCTTCAAGTTCAATCAGCTTTTTCCGAAGAAAAAAAATGTCTTTTTCGCTTTCGGTCATAATTTAACCACACATAATGCACGAGACTAGGTATTTTAAATAATCGCTAGTAAAACTACACTTTTTTTTTATTAAGAACCAGTAAAATTTTGCCCAGGCTCAATGTTCTTATTTTTTTCAACAATTTGAGGCT
>JAOEHV020043078.1:0-17427 GCA_025447995.2 Isaurus tuberculatus | reverse complement strand
AATATTTGTCGGTTTTGACTTATTTTTTCTCATGTCTTTGTGGTTATCTTATTTTTCTCATTTTGTCTCATTTAGCAAAACTTTAACTTATTTTGCTGCAAAATAAGTTCAAAGTCAAATCAAATAGTATAAAAAACTCATTGAGGGTCGACCAAAAATGCTTCCTCCCTGCAAAATTTTGCAACCAAATTTCAACTGGTGAAGGCTCAGAACCTTGACAAATCCCTGGAAAATTTTGTGGTGCCTGGTGTCAGTGTCAGCCTGCCAAGGCAAAGTGTGGCAAATCTGTGGAAAATTGGTGGCAACATGTTGCTTTGAAGTTCAACCAATCAATGAATCTTCTGCAAAATCTATCTTGTGAAAATTTTCAGTTGGGTTCCTAAGCTTGGCAAATTGTTGCCTAAAGTTAAAGTTTCAGCCAAACAATGCAAGAGTCAAGTCCAGTTGTGGCAAATCTCTGCACTATCTGATAGGCCCTCAGAATTTACCAAAATGCTGCATGGAATTAATTTGATAATATCCAGTTCAAATAGCATGAACTTTATAACTTGTTTCAATTTGGAATCTACTATTGCCTTCATTCATTTATGATAACTTGTAAAAATATATATTATTGCATGGACAAGTATTTGCATGGCATTGTTGCTGAATAGGTTGCAATGGCTTCGTTCAAAATATTGTGTTGCTTGCTTGTGGTGTAAATGACTTGGTCATACCTGAATTGAATTGAACCAAAATTCCTTTCCTGGGGCGAGTCTCAGGTTTGGCGCCAAAATGTCCACTCAAGATTGCCAGAATCATCCCATGATGATTGCTTTGTAACTGTCAGTAGCAAATTGCGTTGTTGTGATCACCTCACTGTAATTGAAAATTGGACAATCGAGGAGCTGCATTTTTTGTCCTGCAGGCCTCAGGAGTTCCTTGATTGATTGATAATTTAACGCCCATCAACAACAAAATGATTGCACATTGGCCAGGAACTGCCAATTGAATTGGTCAATGACATTCCTTAAGAATCAATCAGTCCCATTCACACAAAAACTCTGAAGAACAGCAGTATCTAAATTTCTCCATGGCCAAAATGGCAACTGGAGTGCAGTCAGTCAAAAGTCATTGACGGGTGCTGGTCAAAACATCGCCAAAACACAGCCATAGGTGATTCTTTGACATCCCAGGTCAAACATCACAACTGACTGTGTCTCATTGGCACCGCTGTGGCATAGTAACCAGACCAATTCGACCAATGTAAAAAAAGTAAACTGTTCCGTTGTCTCATCACTCTAGCACTCACCTCATTTCAGAATCAGATGTATCTGTTACTTTCTTTATTCTGCGATTGAATTGAACTAAAAACTGTATTGAATCGTTTGAGGGCTTATTTCATACAGCTGATCTATCTTGCAATAAAGCTGACGAGAATTGGATTTCCATGTATATATAAAATTAATATATGTAAATGTACTCCTAACCACCTCAATTTGTCAATCTGTCAAACTTGGTCACTTGGCCTTCCATGCATTCGAATCAATCTGACTATGGCCTCTCAAATCACAATGTCAGGAATCTCACTGGTTGGAGTCGGCTGCGGAGCATCAACTGTCATCTCGTCCTCTTCTTCCAACTGCTGAATTGTTGGAACGTGGTCTTTGCATTTCATTGGGCACCATCCTTGAAACTTGTTGCAACGGCTCCAACACTCCCGGATGCAGGAGTCATGAAAGACATGTCCACACTCCATTGCATTGAGATTCTCAGTAAGAGGAATCATCGGCTGTTGGCAGATAGCACATGGTTCCCTGATTGGCCGCGCTGCAGCTGTGGCAGCATCTTCAGCAGCCATTTGATTCAGCTCCTCCACAGAGTTCTGACAAGTGGTCATGACATGATGCGACTGGTGCAAGGAACTGAATATCAAATCAAATTTTTACAACCATCTCTAGTGTTCCTAAATATATATATGGTTAGTGAATAGTTAGTGTCTAGCGTTTGTACTCTGTCAGTCATTGTCTAGACTAGAATAGTTGTTACAAATCAAGGGGAGATTCGAACAAATTAGAGGTAAGCAATTAGTATCAAAAGTTTTGACTCAACTTCCGGATTCTGTGATCCACTCGGGTGGTCCTCTGCCAAATCAGCTTCAATCTCATCAGGGGTCGGCCCAGCAGCCACATCAGGGTTTGATTCATCATTGGGATTTCCCGATGCAACAGGGGGCCGGGGCATCTCCGATGCAACAGGGGGCATCTCCGATGCAACAGGGGGCATCTCCGGGGGCATCTCCGATGCAACAGGGGGCATCTCCGATGCAACAGGGGGCACCGCCGATGCTGCAGTGGGCGAGGGAACAGGCACCCCCAACACAGGCCTTGGTGTCGGCCCTGGGCCTGCCTTGGCCGGGGGTACAGCAGCAGCAGGCGTGGGCACAGCAGCTGCCTTGGCCATTGGGACAATGCCATTGGCCGGAACTGGGACAGCAGGAAGTGCCACTGGCTGCAGGAGCTCAGGCAATTGCCGCAGGCCTGCAATTGCTGTAACCGGTCCAGTGGCAGTGGCCTTGGCCTTAGCCTTGGAACTTTTCTTCTTACTCGATTCAACCTCATCGATCCACTGTTGATGGAAGCCCCATTGGTCAACAAGGGTTCGCACCAAGTCATCGGTCAATTCAGTCTCACCCTTCAGCTCCTTGATTTGGGTGAGAAAAGCTTGGCCAGCAGTTGACATCAATTGTCGGTGGCGCACCAGCAGTTTTGCGTTCAACTCGCTGTACTGCGCCCCCACCAACTGCAAACTTGCAATTGACACGGTAGGCCTCTGGCGGGTGACAACCCACAGAACGCGCATCAGTCCGCTTTCGTTCAGTGACGAAAGACAGGTGGAATTCATTTCACCATCACATGCTTCAATGGCTTGCGCAAGGCGTACCTGACATCAGGGAAGCTGTATGAACATGACATGAAAATACATCCAATACAAGCACATATGAATACTACGCGATGGACTCTGCTACTACTCAAATAGATATGTTAATTAATTGTAAGAATCAATATAAGTTCGTGAATTTATAAAATAGCTTGAATATTCAAACCTGGGCATAGATTGACATTGACACGTGAACTTGCACTCTGTCTAAGAGTGAGATGGTGCGACCAGTCAGTCAGTGTCACAGACACTGACTACCTCCCATTACAATAATAACTAGACACTGGTGATACTCAAGTGTGTCAAATGGCTTTAGAACACTGGCAAGGCATTGATAGTCAATAACAATTACTTGCAACGACTGATAATCCTACAAAAAGTAAATATAAAATACTTTGTACAATAACAATGTTATTGAATGAAACATATTTTCAAAATTGCAGCAGTCAGTCATCAATCTACTATTGCATTGCAAAGGCTCACAAACAGTGTTTTGTATTAATTAATTGTTATTATAATATTACATCATTTGAAAACAGTTATAAATCCAATCTAATCAGACTGACCTCTCACTCTCCACAAAACCATGACAGTATGGCTGGTGAATCGAATGCCTGGCCTTTGGAAGTCCACCCAGGTACTTGACGCATCGCGGGATCGGCATGGAATCCTTCTGAGCCTGGAACAGTGTTCGACGAGCTTGCATCACTCCTTGCACAGCCTCCTCAATTGTGTCCCCCACAATTGAGAGAGCAAAACCCTGAGAAACATTGGGCTTGGACTGATTGGGCTGCAAACTGGGGCACACTGGCTTGGATGGCGGCGCCTTGGTCCGTACAGAACCCATTGGACCCATTGCTGGATCTGAGGGCCCTGGCCCTGATTCATCTTCTTCGGCAGCAGCCAGAGCATCTTCCACGACTCCATTAGCACCATCATCATCTTCATGCACTTCTTCAAGCACTCCGCTGTGGAACTGACCAGGATTCACAGGATGATGATTCATTGCTTGCATCATGGATGCCAGCATTGGATTTGCACCTGCCATCATCATTGAAGCCATTGGATTCATTGGACTCATCATTGGAAGCATTCCCTGTCCCATCATGCCGCCCATCAGCATCGGGTTCGACATCTGCCCATTGGTCGAAAGACGGGCCTTCTTGACATGAGGCTGCATTGCCATCCTGACTCACAGCTTCAAGTCTCCTGGGACGATTGCCGCTTGTGATTGATTCAATTAGGCTAACCAACTGCCTATCAATTTGTTTTGAGCCGTGAAATTCGAACCAATCGCAGATAAATGACAAACACATCAAAGTCTGTCAATGATACTTGAATCTGCAAGCTCACAATAATAATAATAACCGCACTGACATGATAATGAATTTACAGTGACAAACTTTCTTCAGTTCAGTGTGAGTCTGTTATTTGGCAATGTGTAAGTGTAATTGAACTAACTGTCAATTCCAAGCATATTATCAATCAAGCTGTCACACTGCCAGCGGCAAAGCTCAGCTGCATATTTCCCACATTGCTGTTGCTTGTCAAATTTAAAATTTGAAATGAGTTCTTTTACGCCCCCAACGACTAGGTAACTAGACAGACAATGCTACTGTCGATTCAGAACATTTTATACATTACAATTATTTCAGTCCATTGCACAAAAGACGGCTTACATTGAGAACAACAATATATGAGTCAATTTGATTGATAATTCAATAAATGAAAACAAAATTCTCAGAATCTCAGAGTCGAATCAATCAAAATAATAACCAGAAAATGTACAAGACAAATACGATTCAATGATTCAATGTGGGTTTACTAATCATCTGTCTGTCTATAAGAACTCATTTGCAGCTGGGATTTAAAATTCACCAACCCCAGTGATTGGCATTGTCAACTAGGGCAATTAAATCGCAACAGGTGATTCCATTGCCAACTTGGGCAATTTAATCACAGCACAGGTGAATATACAGACAGCAGGCAAACGACTTCACTCACAGTTCTTCATCTTCATCGCTAGTGAAGTGATCTGTTCTGCGTCTTCCGTGGTACCCTGGCAACATGTGCAGTGTCAGTGCTGCAACTCTATTCTATGCTCTTCTTGACGATCGTGCGGCAAGGAACAGATCCAAATCTGATCATTACTAGTACAGTCTCTTGTCTTTGAATGTATCGCCCAATCAAACTTTGGCAACTTACAGGCTTCACTACTGCCAGATTCAACTGAAGTTTGTACATCCTGACCAACTGGTTTGCCAAATCGGTGAACCTCGTTTGGTCGCCTCTGGCAATTCATTCACATTGCAAATCTTCTGTCCTGCAGGCAAACATTGTGAGATCCTGAGATTCTGATTTCCCCTTCAAATCATTGTGACAGCACTGTGAAAATCAAATCAAACCAATCAGCAATAGTCCTGTCGCGCAGACATGGAAGCAGTTGCTGATCTGGTACTGATTCACAAATGCATTGTCTGTCTGTAAGTGGAATCAGACATATCATAAAAATAAAGGCGGAATTGAGAATCTATTTGTTGCAAAGTCTGACTGACATTCAGACAGCAAAGCTGTCATGCTGCTAAAGTTGATGCCTCACAAGTTTCAAAACTGTCGTATATTTCCATCAGCGACCAAAATGTTCTGAAAAACTGCAAGTTGTCTTTTAGAGTACAGCAATGATTTTTCAAATGCAAAACAACACGCTGCAGTTACCAACTCATAGACTTTGAATTCATCGTAATTGTAAGTGTATGTGTGAACCTGTGAAGAATCTCCTGTGAAGAATCCTTCAGGTTCAGGTTCAAACATTGCAAGAAGGAGACAAAGTTGAAATTGAACCAAAAAGTCTGAAATCATGATGGGACAACACAGGACAAATCGTGAGTTCTGAAGGACTTCAAAGCAAATAACATTTAAGTGATTTTTGATCTGTGACACTGTGCACAGTCCTTGACTGACTGAGAAATCAATCCAAACTTCAATGGGAAACATCAGAAATCATGGAATACCATTTCAAGCATTGTCATTGTATCACTCACAACAAACTAAGAACTTTTTCTCAGCATGGCATGATTCATTGATTGAGCGAGTCTGCAACCAGCGCCAGGGACAGCCTTCTGCTGCAGTATCATGGGCCACTTGAGTCATTGAGTTTCAGATAGTGAACCAAATTCAAACAAACAATAATGCAATACCAAATGACGCAAAACCTTGTCTGGACTTGAAAACAGTTCAAGGAGACTGATACAGTTCAGTCTTCATACTACATTATGAATTGCAAATGTAATTTCACTGCGACTGATCATCAGCAGCCTCCTGTCTCAACCAGCTCCGCCATTGCTGATTCTTAAACTTCAAAAAATGGACAGGACCGGACCTGGGACCGAAGTTGACTCATTGACAAT
Organism: Isaurus tuberculatus; assembly: GCA_025447995.2. Taxonomy (NCBI): domain Eukaryota; kingdom Metazoa; phylum Cnidaria; class Anthozoa; order Zoantharia; family Zoanthidae; genus Isaurus; species Isaurus tuberculatus. Next base: position 11,101 of record JAOEHV020043078.1, on the reverse strand, counting down.
CAGCTCAGAAACCCATGTGGAAATTATTTATACGAACATATTGCCAGCAAGACAGTTTGCACATCCATCCATTCCATGGACCACACCAGACAGTGAGAAAACAATCCATGATTTCATAATATGAAACCAGCTGAATCAGAAACCCATGTGGAACGGGCATTTTGCACATCTGGTCCAATGACCTGTCACACCAATGGACCAACGAGAAAACAAATAGATTAATCATGTGTCTGTTAGAAGGTGACTGTGATGATTCACTACTTTTAGTCTTAAAGGATTCCACTAATATTTGACAAACATCTTAATCTTATAATAATGTGACTGAATTTTGTCAACTTACCTTGGCCAGCACTGGAATGATTGTGTGAATCTTCACTAACAAGAGCAAATCTTCACAATCAACATTGCTGGGCCTGGTCAGGGTCACTGAGTCTGCCGCCACTGGATTCGAAAGTAAATCTTGTCCAACATAGGGACAATCTTCACCAATTTCCAGTGGCCAGGGGCCAGGGTGAATGAATTTTGACATTATCTTGACAAGATTTAATGTTGAAGATGAATAATGATTGAATCGAATGAACCAAATATTAAATAAAGTTAATATATTTCAATACTAAATTTTCATTCATTCATTCATTCACTCAGTAGTGCATTGTCAGCGCCCCCACACGCAAGATGTTCTGCGTCTCGCAACTCAGTGCACCCTGCCAGTCAGGCTCAGGAATCTGGTCCCCCTCGACCGCGGCACTGGCATTTTGATTCATCTGCCAGTTTGTGCGTTCCTGTCCCAGCATATCCTCCTCAGTTCTGAACACTGGCTGCCGGGCACGGAACGTGCGCGCCAATCCTGCGTCTGGATCATCGATCCAGCTTCCCTCATAAGCCGTCCAGACTCTTAGCGTTGTGTCATAGTGCAGCATCATGTACTCTCCATTCCTGCCTGCCAGCTCAAAAAAGTCATGTCATGTCTTGAAGACTCAGCTCACTGTCCACTGCTTAACCGCTAGCAGTTGAAACTCCCAGCAGCTTCTCAGTCAGTATCTAACATACTGACATGACAATAGTCTTACTTTGATTCAAGTCAAAGACAACGACATTTGCCTGTTGAAGAGCACTGTTGGCACAAATACATGATGATCCCGCTCTCGCGATCTTCGTTCACGAATGTGTACCGAAACTCATATCCTGCACTGCAGCCAGGCTAGGAGTCAATCAAGTCAAGAGTCAATGAACCACTCTCCAGCCTGCTGATTGACCAGTTCGCTGAACCCTGAAAGTACTGTGAAATGTCAATATCGCTGATTAATTAATGATTAAAAACTTTGATTGATAGATTATACCTGGCAACTACAAGTTCTATCAATCAAGATTATGATGTGAGGTGGTAATTAAGATAAAGTACCTGATTCTTGGAAATTTTGACTTGAGTAAGTTGACTTGTTAATTTGAGGGCAAGAATTTACTTTGAGACTCCTGGCACATGAAGAACCTCTCTCACTGACTGTGACTGCTTCTCATTCTGCATCAGTCTGTTGTAAATGTCCCCAGTGTTGTTTTCTTCACTATTATAATTGCTGTTAATTATACGTTGCCATGCCTCGTTGAAATGCCTTTCGAGTGCCGATGGCGAAGGACACCACTCCGTTCTGAGTCAATTGTCAAACAAATCAATCACAGTCACAAACCACTAGTTTCTGAAAGGCACATTCATTTGACATTGGATGATTGTCAAAGTGAAGTCAAATGTTAAACAAGAAACCAAGTGATCGTCAAATAATGTTATAATACACTTGATTGTCAAATAATGAGGAGAAGTTCAAACATGATTCTGAGTCAGCCACGGAAGGCGTAGTATCAGTTGCCATCTGAGCGACGCAAGCAAGTTTGTGATTGTGAGGTCAGAAATTTACTACAGGTATGAATCGAGTTGATTGAATCTCAAAACATGATACTGAACATAATCATCAATCAATAATGAACCACCCCACTGGCCCACTAAGCTATCCACTAGACCAGAATCGAATTGAGACAGCAAATGATTGATCGAGAACTGGTTTGCTGCCCTACTGAGTTTGAGCCAAGCCAAGCAAATAAAACGCAAAGGTTCATTGTTTTCACCAGGTCAGTGTCTTGCAAATTCGCCACATGAGGTTAGACAACTTAGTGGAACAAATGAATGAATGTGACAAACCACTTGCTATCATTGCTAAAAAATCCTAAGAGACTTACTTACTTAAGTTGCAGCACCACTTTGATTGACTTTGTCATCACATTTTTTCGAAACCTTCACAAGGCTTCAAGGCCAACGTTGCAAATCTTGGGTGAGTCCTGTGACACGTGAGTGACTCTGATCCCTGCGTGACACAAAATGTCCTGGCTATGAGGTTTGGATCTGTCCTCGCGTCCTGTTGTGAATATAATAAGTAATATTAATAATAATATTTACTAACTATACTATACATAACCAAACTATGTGTTGTGTACGTCCTGTGGAGGCAAGGTGAATTTCAATGCAGAAATTCTTTGCCAATTGTCTAGACTGCTGTGAATAATCAATATATAGTCATAATTTCATTTATCGATTTCGACGCTAGCCAACTGGACAAGAGTTCACTTTGTGTAGTAGTACTCAAAGTTTGCCATGGCATCTTCAGAAGTGCATCTCCGAAGCACACTTGCTGCATCCATCATCCATTTCTTGCCTTGAATCGAATGGCCAAATGACATGAAACACAAGCAGAATTTAGATAATTGTTACTACTAACCAACTAAGACTGGAAACATGGTGAAAGCTTCAGAAATTTCATGATTCTGAAATTGAAAAGTCTATATCATAATAATATATTATAAATTGATAATAATAATGAAACTTTGGTTTCAAAGCACATCTCAACAGACTGACTGCAAAATTCAAAACTCAGGTCTCTCTCAGTCACTCAGTCACTGACATCAGCAAAACTGAGGTAATGACGACTGCATGGGCTTGTCGTTTTCAATCAATGTGTTGAATTGAAGTCTCCCAGATTCTACAAGTCGACCACTGAAAAAAAATGCCTGGAGTTATCCAATCTTCCGGCCAGTCCTGAAATGATGGAAGGGCGCTCAATGTTTCAGAATCCCACTTGCACTCAATGAATGGGTGATGTCCAGGACTCCAGAAAGATTGACTGGTTTTGCTTATTGGTACCAGCTTGAATATCCGGCCCAATGCTCTGTCTGTGTCCAGGGAAATAGCTGACCACATAACCCATAATCCGGAGACAGAGTCTTTTTGTAGCACACTGAAGAACTTGATGTCCGACGGATTTACATCCTGGATTCTCTTTTCTCCCAGCTGCTGCAATCGAAGTTCACTGCTCATCAAGAGTTCCTTGTGATCTGCCCACACACCTTCTGCCAGATAGGCCATCCGATAAGTCGTTCGGGATTTTTGGAAGCACAATGACTGCTCTTGCAGTTCACTTCCGCTGAGAGTCAATTTGAATTGATCAGGTCCATTTTCAAGAAGATACAGCTCATCAGGCTCCATTGCCCAAAATTGAGATTGTCACGAAATCACAAGCCAAACTGCTGCAAAAAGTTGAGTTGATGCACTGCAACGTTGAATTGAATGTGGCGACACAGGTCAGCTTGTGACTGGCGCTTGATTCAATTAATCGTGAATTTTGATTTGACAAACTCCAGCCTTATTGATGATGATGAGCGGCAACAGCTGGATGACAAATAACCACACTCGACGAATGATTGAATGCCTCACTTGGTGAATTGAATTGAATCACTGTCTGTCAGTCTCAGTTAAATAATAAATAATTTTCTGGTGAATTTTGAAATGGAAAACAAAATATAAACTGATCATGAATGAACTAGTCACCTAGCTCAACCATTCCTGACCAAATTTCAAATGTACATTACATGTACTTCAGAATCAGGATTAGTCTGGTTCACAGTGACAATTTGGAAAAATGCAGAAGAATACCAATGAAGCTGACAATTCAATAATCAACAGTTTCCTGATCTGTGGGAAAGCAATACCATGGGGCGAATACTGACTGTTTTTGCCAGTGACTGACTGAGTCAGTGACTCAGTCAGGTGAATCAGAATCGTAAATATCAAATGTACTAAGGTTGTGACAGTGACGTGTGGCACTGGTGACCAGGTGAGGGCAACACCTTCAATTCAAGTGTCATTCTCATGGCTCAATCTGTGAACAGCAGTGGTCAACTTCAAATAAATCAACGATAAGGCACATCAATTTCAATTGAATCAATGAACTGTCAAAGTCAAAGTTGGAATGAACTCATCTGACTGATGAATCAGGCAAAATTCACAGTACTGAGGGCTGGTCTTCAATTCAAGTCTTCCATCCTGAAATGCGATGGCGGTAGTCAAACAGTCAGTCAAGCCGTCAGAGGGGAGTAAGTTAAGTATATCTGACAGTGACTGAGTTTGAAATCCAAGAGTCAATCAAGTTCAGGACAAGTGTCAGAGTCAAGGCAGGTTCAATTCAAACTGTTTGACAGCAACTTTAAAAATGTCATTCTTCAGGAAATGCAATATCACTCAGTTAGAATCATAGAATCAATGAAACTACACAATAAAATAATGAATTAAAGACTCAAACAACACCTGTGTATGCTGCTGCTGTCAATCATCATTACTAAAATTATGTCATTGACAATCGCAATCCCAGACATTTTTTCCTCCACGTGCGGCAGTCTGACTCATCGTCATTTTGTTGTTTTCAGCTTCTTGGATGCTGAGAAGGCAAGCCTCCTTTCCTTAGCGGACAGCCATATACTGATCACAGGGTTGGCAGTAGTTTTGTGGCTTCTCTGCATCCTTTCCACAAGGTCCATGACACTGATCAAATAGTGGACGACCAAGTTGCCCAGCTTCTCAGGTGTCAGTGCACTGTTCTTGGCGACGATAATTCCAAGAATCTTCTCACTGTGGACTGTCAGTCGGCGAGTTCCCCCAGGGATTTCCAGGCCGTTGTCATCATCATCAGCATCAACAAGTGACAGCTCAAGTCCCTCGAGAACCACTCTTCCTTCAACTCTTTTTACATGATCAAAGTGACTCAATGGCCTTGTTACCTCTGACAGCCTGATGTGTTCTGAATCTTCTCGTGTCAGATTCAGGATGAGAAACCCACGCTGCTCAGTAGTCTCAAGATCAATGAACCCATTGACTCTCAGAATTTCTTTGAAGTGTTGGTGCGTCACAATGCATCTCCTGATACCTTTGTTGCTGGCGAAGCAGTTTTGAAAATTTTCATGACCTGATTCGGACAGGAAGTTCAATCCCAACTCTTTCAATTGAGTGAGGGTAGCCATTTTTGCTTGGACAATCTGAGTGCTCAAATTCAGGTCAGTCAGCCATTGATCTGAAGGCAATCTGTCATTGACATCCAGTCTGTCAACAGACAAAGAATCAAAATCATCAGCCAACTTTCTGGCAAATGTTTGGACTCCTCTCACCCGTTCCAAAAGTTGCTGGCAAAATGCCATCTGGTTTCTCATTTCCTGAGGATCTGGGCACATTCGGTGCATCCACAAGTTTGAGGCCACAAACTTTGGGGAAGAGTCTTGCACACGACCATTGACAGCACTATTGAGCAAGTTCCACAGCAATCTTAAAGATTCCACTGCAGGCTCAGGTTCGACAGTGGACATGCGCACGTCATTGGCATTGGCAGCTGGACTGACTGAATCTTCAGCAACAGGGGCTGAATCTTCAGCAACAGCAGCTGCACCGACTGAATCTTCAGCAACAGGGGCTGAATCTTCAGCAACAGGGGCTGAATCTTCAGCAGCAGCAGCAGTGGCTTTCCATCGCGGGACAGCCTTTGGTCGTCCCGGTGGCACAAAATGGACAGTCTGGCCTGGCACTATGGTCGCACTCTGAATCTCAACACTGCTGCGACTGCCACTGCTCGCCGCCTGCATCGAAGGCTGCGACGACGACCACCCAGGAGGATAAGTCGTCCAAGGCACCGCCACAGCGGCAGCAGACTGTGACAATGGACCAGGCACTTTAACTTTGGCAAATGGGCACTGGCTATCAATGAGATGCTTGCGATGCCACCGGATCGTAACATTGTGCCTGACTGCATGTGACCCTGCCAATTTCGGGTCATTTTCAAGTCGCTGACAATATTCTTGGAATTTGGCCCAGTGTGGATCATGGTCGACTGCATTGGCAATTTCCCACTGAACTTCACTTTCGTCTTTGCACGCCTTGGTCTCCAATATCTCAAACCATTTGGTTCTTTCAGGCACACAATGTACGAGAACCTTTTGAAACTGGCCTGACATCACCACCGCATCCCATTCCTCCTGGAAAATCAACAAGCACTTGATGTATCTCTTCGCGGTCTTGGAGGTGACCCTTTTCTCATCAGAAGCAATTTTCACCAACAGCACACCTGGCGAACATAGAGTAAAACTTGTGATCGGGTCCAACTCTGAATATGAGATGGCAGAATCTCGGTGGAAACTGATTCCTTGGCCCTTGGCATGAGTGTACTTGTTGAACAAAGTGTGGTATGTCCCGTCTCGTAGCCAATGAGGGGCTGATGCGACTGAATTGTCATCGTCAAAGCAATTCTTCCAATTTGATTTCAGTGTCTCAGTCAACAAGGCTTCAAATTTTCGACCACTCGGAAAGGCATTCGCCGTGCGGGAACAAGAGCACTTGTCCCACTTTTTTGATCCTTCAAAACTCACATTGCACAAGCAATTGTTTCCGTTGATGAAAGCACACAGGTAGTAAGGTCGATGCCCTGATCCCTGGACATTGTGCATTTGGTGAGCATTTTGAAAGTAGGCACCATTCTTTGCCTCCCAATCCATTTGCTCATCGAAAATTCCAAAGCAATCACGGATTTCTTCAAGTCTGCCAGAAGTTCTGAAGTCACTGACAAAGCCCAAGAAACAAGTCTTTCTAGGATCGTCGATTCCAACCCATTCGTGCCAGGGTATTTGCTCAGTGAGATCAGTTCCCTCTTGGCCAAACATCAATTTCATAAATCTTTTGTGATCGTTCAAAGAACTCACACCATGGGGCCAAGAATCCGGAGATGTCATGGCTCTGACTCTGTCCGAATCAAGACTCACTGTCACTGAATGAAGCAACAAGCGAATCTTCCGTAACAAGACGGAATCTTCACCAATCAAGCCTCACTCAAGCGAATCTTCTGCAACAGGACAGAATATTCACTAATAAGAGTGACAGAGAGTCAGTCGTTGTTTGATTTGACGTCTGAAATGTGAATTGATTTTCGATTGTCGACAATTCAATGTGACAAATCTCTCCCGGGCAATGTCAATTGTCAATGTGGAGACTTGAGGTAAACATTATCATATCATGAAATCATAATAATTATGGTTTATGAATCGAGTTGATCTGACTCTCGGGCAATGGCAATGTAAGACTTGAGAATAACGTCAAAACAATCATCAATCAATTTCATCGTCAATCTAATCAATCAATCTGAATCAGAATCAGAATCATGAGTCTGACTGATCAGCCAAAACCTGGCTTCGGTTCAGTGATTCAGGTTCAGTCAATCAATGAATGAATGAATCAATTCAATAATTCATCAATCAATCACAAAAACAAGTAATAACGTTCCAGTGCCACAACTGAAGAATGACATGGACCGACCTACTGATTGATTCATTCACTCTTTGCAAATGCAAAACGTGCGCACAACATAAATGACAGACATTGACATCCAAGAAATTCAAGCTCTCAGCCTAAAATTTTAAACTATTCACTGGCCTGCAGACAGTCAGCGCGCTGGAGAGCAGGAGTCCACCAAGCATTTTCATTGCCTCCAGTCTGACAACGGTCCAATTGAACATTGACTTGAATTGAAGAAAGAGATTGTAGTAATGTTGTGATTGTGATTGGTGTGAGAATCCACCAGACTCAAGTCAATGAGAGGTCAATTACGCAAGAGCACCTCTGTCAAAACCTCGGTATCAACAGGGGTCTGAATCATTAGTATTAAATTTGATTTCCATGAGACAGTCATCACATGACAAGCATCGTCATAATAATGATGACAATCAAACAGCAACTGACGCATTATCGTCAGTTTACAATTGAGGTCCTGGCTTAAGCTGGTCACGGTCTCATTGAATCGAATTCACTGGCAGTCTCCTGAATCGACGTCTGAGTTTTGAAATTGACAATGACTGGCTGACTATTCATGAAAGCAGCGAATCAATCAAATCAACTGACGTCAATAAATTTAAATATCATTCATTATTTTAATCATCAACATTATTTCAATCATTTTTCATGGCAGTGTGAGTGGTCAAATAATCATTTAATCCTTGATTGAATCATTGCATTGACGACTGATTTGCTGATTCATTGATTGAATTGATTTGTCAGATCACGGAAGAGTCAGTCAGTCCTGACAAAAACCAGTTCTCCGACTCAGACTGAGATCAGCACTCCACACATGTCGACTGTGGAGGTATCAAAATCGGTAGTGACAGTGAGCGAGCGACAACTAAAATCATAACTAACTAAATAACTAAGCCCAACCATCTCGAACTGGCGAGATTTTTGGGCAATTAAATACTAAAGTCATTGGACTAATCAATAATAGGAACTGCTTGTTGAAGGAAATTACATCTTCAATAATAATACAGTATATTATTATCGTCTATTGAATTGATTGATTCATCACTGACCATGACACTGGGCTCACACGCTCCTGTCACAGTTGATTGCCAAAATCTAAGTCAGTCAGTCCCAGACTCTCAGTCTGATTCGTCAAACAAGCAAATGATTCAATCAAAAGACATTCAAACTAACAAAGAGTCAGTCAGTCCATGTGCACTGCAAGAATCTGGTCTCTGACTGCTTCGATGATTTGACATCAATGAAATTCACGGCTGGTTGACTCGACTGAGCATCTCGGTTCCTGGAATCGGAATGCAAGGATTAATATTTACAAATTCAAGATTCTTGATATCAAGCCAATTGTGTCATATTGAAAATTCAGTCTGTGATAATTTAATATTTAACTTTAAAAAAATTAGTCAGCCAATCGAATCGTGTCAAGTCAACTCAGCTTCCGCCAGACTTGCCCGGTGGTGGCTTCACGCGCCTAATGCGCTGTTCTGGTGAGCGGATAATTCGGGACCTGGCCTTGACCAGGTCCACCCAAACAACTGCTCCGTACGGAGGATCAAATTCTTTGGGATTGTCGTACTTAATTGGATCACTCAGCTCCCAAGCCCACAATTTTTTATATCCCTTAATCAGGCTCAAGTCATCATTGACTCTGTGACGAACCTTCAATTCCTCGAAGCTCTGCCCTGGAACATCGACCCACAGACCATCGTCACCTTTATAAGCAATCAAAAAACTGTTAATGATGTTCACCTCTCCCACAAGAAATTTACCGCAACTCAATGATATCCTTCCCCGGATCTGTGTGTTTCTCGATCGCAGTTCCAAGTCTTTACGACCTGATAAGATTTCCTCAGCCCAGTGAGGGTTCATCCTCAATGCACGCGTCGGAGTCGCCATCAGTCACACAGCAGCAAAGTTCAAAGTAGTGAGTCACACTAAATAAATAACAAAAAAAATGAATGAATTGAATTGACATATTAAATTAAAAAACAGCTGTCAGTTCAATCAAGTCCAAGTCAAGTGAATCAACCTAATCCAATGCAGTCAGTGGTCCACTAATTCTAACTGAAGTCTAATTAAAATTACGAACGACATTGTCTAATACACTGGTTTTAAAAATTTAGTCACTGCTGCTGCTGTTGAGACTTCTCCCTGGCACAACGAATGAGTTCATAGCATTTGCAATCTCTGATCCCAATTGCCACAAGGAAATTTTTCAAGTCGCACGGTTTGCTTAGCCACTCACGAATATACTACACATTGTAATATATCACACATGCTCGGTCGTTGTAAAAACCCTCGACATCTCGGCGCACCTGGTCTTCAGTGATGTTTGTTTTGTCACTGAAATGTTCCAAAGCAGACCGAAGCTGACACAAAAATTCAGCATCTGGAAGGGCTGCCGTCTTTGCCATTGGAATCAATTCAATGAATTGAATTGATTGGTTGCCCACAATAGTCCGCCGCTGATAATAAGCCAAAAAAAAACTGACAAGATTGAAGTATGACATTATGATAACAGACAATTGAATTGAACCTGTTCCGTTGAATTGAAGGCTAATAATTCAATTAATTAGTTAAAATTATAAAACACCAACGATTTTTTTTGAAAAAAATACAAAAACTACCATGTCTTAATTAACTGAACTTTTCTGCATTATAATTTTAAAAAACAAAACAAATTTACAAATGTTTGAAAAAAAAACCAAAAGAATCCATCATGTACACATGCCAAAAAGCACTGAAAACTTATTTTTCCTCATTTTGAGCCTAAATAAGCTTATTATCTATATTGTGCCATGTAAAGAAATTGCACCCTGGCTAATACCCCCCATTCTGGTACCCCTTTTAAATTTGCTGATTGTTGAACCAACATGGTACAGTAGGCATCAAGCCAGTGCTCAGGAGATGGTACTGGAGGCAGCCGAAGGGCCCGATGTGCATTGGCAAGCAGGGTGCCATACAGCCAGATCATCTGGAGGGGCGATGCGGAGAGACCAAGCAACGAGAGAGCTGCTCTGGGATCAGAATGATGCTGTATCCAGGCAGGAAATCCAAGCAAGTGCCCAGCTTCCTTTGGATGAAGGTACCTGGGTCTTTGGGTGCTGGGTGGAACAACAAAGAATCCACGGAGACCACTCCGTTGCAATGTGGCAGGTCGAAAAGCAGCCGCCCGACAAGTACAGGGGCATGAATCCAAGGCATTGCCATATGAGTGAAGCATGGTGCTAGCCTTGTCGTGCAGCTCCAAAAGCCGCTTGTCTGCACCATAGTGGGGGTTCAAGTAGGCTGCCAATTCGTCAGGACGAAGAGCAAGAGAAGCTTCATCTTCAGCTGACCAAGTACCCCAAACCGGAAGAACATCACCAACAGCAGAGAATGCGGCAGCAGGAGGCCATGCTTGGAGTCCAAGAACATGCCAGTCACGAAGTAGGAGAAGAG